>VXBP01001401.1:213428-258102 GCA_013400115.1 Rhinopomastus cyanomelas | reverse complement strand
AGACACTCTGTGCCCTCATCAATGTCATTGATGAAGATGTTGAACAAGACCGGTCCCAGCACCGATCCCTGAGGGACACCACTAGTCACAGCTCTCCAGCTGGAGCTGGCACCATTGGTCACCACCCTCTGAACTCTATCCTGCAACCAGTTCCTAACCCACCTCACTGTCTGCTCTTCCATCCCACACCTCCTCAGCTTGCTCACTAAAATTTGATGGGAGACAGTGTCAAAGGCCTTGCTAAGGTCAAGGTAGACTACATCCACTGGTTTCCCTGAATCTAACCATTCAGTTATTGCATTATAGAATGCTATCAGGTTAGTCAAGCAGGACTTCCCCTTCATAAATCCGTGCTGACTAGTCCTGATAACCTTCTTCTCTTCCAAGTGCCTTGCGATGCCTTCCAGCAGGAGCCGCTCCATCAATTTTCCAGGGACGGAGGTGAGGCTGACTGGTCTATAGTTTCCCGGAACTACCTTCCTGCCCTTCTTGAAGACTGGAGTGACATTGGCTTATCTCTTCCTCTCAGTCCCTTTCCAACTCATTGTTCAGACCATTTTCTTTTTGTTGTGTTGCAGAAAGTAAACAAGTTAGGTTCATGACAACACCTTTCCAACTCCGGAAAGCCTCCCAACAAGCTCGGCATCATTTGGCTTCAACATTCTGAGTGGTCGCCACAGCTAATATAATTGATGGGAAAAGACTTGCACTGTGACTTGCTAAATATAGAAAATATTTCTTCAAGAAGAATATAGTTCTTCAGGATGAAATATAGAAAAGCAACATCTTTTCCCACTTCTTACTCTTCAAACACAGCAGAAGATCCCCCATGGAAGAAGGGGGTAACGCTCATAAGTCTTTGAAACAGGCTCCTGCTTCCAAACCCCACCCAGTATGAAACTAAGGAAAAAGGAAAAAAAAAGATGCATGGCCAAGTTAAAAAATGGAGCTGCCTTACAGTTTGAAATAACAAATACTGTACAAAAAGGACAGTGTACAAGGAAAAGGGATCACCGTATGAACAGCAAAAATACAATCGTAGCATCACAAAGATTAAACAGAGGAGAAGCCTGATGAATCTAAAAATAAGAGAGAAAATATATCAACAACACTCAAACAAATGGAAGTTGGCTCAGCCAGTTGTTTTGGTAATGATTTTGAAAGCATAAGAAATTGAGACCAAATATGTTATGACACAGATATTTTACTAATTTAAAAAGAAATTGAAAGCAGATATTAAAGGGCTATATGACATTAAAAAATCATAGGAGACTGCCACTAATAATTGCTAATTATAAGGATTCCTAATGTTTCGTCACGCATGAGTGATGTAGGTCAATCCCTGACTCTAGACCTTATTCCCTGTTCTCCCTGCGTGTGATAGTGGCACCTTCATACTGTTATAGGAAAGGTTTTATCAGCAGTTCCACTATAAACCTACTACCAGGACTTGAAACCTCGTCACAAAATTGTGGTTTGGGAAATTAGCATGGAAAGTCTCGGTCTATTAAAACTACGGCAACTGGGGTGTAAATTTCAAATCACAGACAGGCTGGGGTTTGAAGGGAGATGTGGAGATCATGTAGCCCGACAGCTCTGAGCTCAGCTGTATCCAACAGAGACTTGAGTAACTACACACAGAGAATTCAAAACCTGCCCAGACAATTTGTTCCTGTGTTTGATTAACCTTGTAGAATAAAAGATTGTGCTTGCGTTTATATAGGTTATACTTGTTATGTTATTCATTCTGTATTCTGTTGATCTATATATTGATCTATTCTATGCTCTATTGATCCTGCTTTGGCAGGGGGATTGGACTAGATGATCTTTCGAGGTCCCTTCCAATCCCTGATGATTCCATGATTCTATATTGTATACTGTATTTAAGAAAATAAGTTTTAAGCTAGAGAGAATGAATGGAGTTAATGCTTTTACCAGCTCACTGTGACTCTTCTGAGATGAACACCACTGTAACTCATTACTGAGGTCTCTGTGTTTCATACAGACTTCATGTAGGACCACACGCTCACTTACATTGGACAACTGTGCTCAATCTCAGTGCTCAATCTGACGTGGCCTGGAAATGGATTGAATTTGAATTTTCAAGCCAAAAGAGAAAACATAATGTGAACTCATAAGTGCCTAAAGGTAACCTAAAGGTTACCTCTCGGTAATTCAGCTGCGAGGGAAAAAAATGTGCAGAATAATGTGATTTCCTTTAATCCTCTTGACATAAAGAATGGAATAATTTCACTGAAATTTAAAAACTAATAATGATGGCCAGACACACACCATAAAAGACTTCAAGCAAGGTTGCAAAAAGGTAAAATTATAATAAAATAAAACCAGGAACATATAAATGAATCATTAGCATTTAAGGAACCTTTACTGCCAGGGAAAATGAATCCATTTATATGCGGTACCATAATACCACTTCAGTTTCTTGAAAAAGAAAAAACAAAACCAAACAAAGCTCAGGTCAACACCAATGGACAGAATCTTCCTAGTCCATTAACTCCACAAGTTTTTTTCCACAGTCATAATGAAAACTGTTTGCTCAAGAGAGCCAGATTTAGAAACAGGAGGTTAAACAGACAGGGGTGACAAAAAAAAGACCAGCCCCAACCCAAGTAGCCATGTCCCACTCCCATGAGTGAGAGAGAAGTACACAGCATGGCAGGGTGATTCCATTCCACAGGTTGATGAGCTCTGCTTCTCAGAGGAGGCCCTGTCCTGCTGAAGGGCTATGTGAGTGTCACAGCAGAGCTGCAAGGTGCTCGCAGTAGGACCATAGCAGATGGCTGCTGTGGTTTTCCACCACTCCCCCGTGTAATGAGAAAGTGAAACAACCACACATTTTTCCAAGCTAATGAATCTGCAGCAGAGATGCATGAGAAACATTCTGATATTTTCTTGCTGGAGCTCTCATCCATGCACAGCTCTGACCTTTTCTTTCTTTTCTGTATGTAAAGCCTCTCAAAAGAGCACAAATAGGGCAGAGGGGTCCGTGTACTAGGGTTTCTTGGAAAAAAGTATTTTCTTAGGACACAGATACACAGATCATTAGGGGTTGGAAGGAACCACCAGGGGTCATTAAGTCCAATCCCTTCTCGAGCAGGATCATAAAACCTATAACAGGTTACACAGAAATGCATTAGGATGAGTCTTAAAAGTCTCCAGAGAAGGAGACTCCACAATCTCCCTGGGCAGTCCGTTCCAATGCTCAGTAAGTCTTACAGTAAAGATGTTCCTCCTCATGTTGAAGTGGAACTTCCTGTGCTCCAACTTACACCCATTACCCCTTGTCCTATCAGAGGGTGCAAGTGAAAAGAGATTGTCTCTTTCTTCTTGACACCCAGCCTTTGTGTATTTATAGAGAGTAGTTAAGTCCCCTTGTAACCTTCTTCTCTTCAAACTGAAAAGTCCCAGGTCTCTGGAAGGAGACCTGGTCACGTGAAGATGGAACTTCTTCACAGTGAGGGTGACAGAGCACTGGAACAGGTTCCCCAGGGTGGTTGTGGAGTCTCCTTCACTGGAGATGTTCAAGGCTCGCCTGGATGTGTTCCTGTGTGACTTGGTCTAGGTGATCCTGCTGTGTCAGGGGGATTGGACTAGATGATCTTTCGAAGTCCCTCCCAGTCTGTAATGATTCTATGATTCTCTCAATCTCTCCTCATAAGACAAGCACTCCATTCCCTTAATCACACTCATGGCCCTCCATTGAACTCTCTCAAATCAAGTCTCTATCCCTCTTGCAGTGGGGACCCCAGAACTGAACACAATATTCCAGATGAGGCCTCACTAGGGCAGAAGAACATCCCTTGATCTGCTGGATACACTCTTCTTGATCCATCCCAGGATTCCATTGACCTTCTTGGCCACAAGAACACATTGTTGTTCTTCCATGGAGAACTTATAAGACTTTGTTTTAAACACATTAGGTGAGAATGCACAAGAAATAGTCGACTCATTAATTTCCACATTGCTTTAATACAATTTTAAGAATTTTTGATCATTTTCCCAAAGTATGTCAGAAAAATTCTCAACTTGTTTTTTGTCAGCCCATTGTGGAAAAGTTATTCCTAGTTATAGTCTTAGGGGCAATTTTAGGATCGTCAATGCACTATTTTGTATTTGCTTGTTCTGTCATTTCAATCTCCCTTCCATTGTCTCAAGCAGATGCTTACAAATCATTTATGCAGTTCTGCCTTTTTCTGTGCAAAGACTGACTCCATTACATACTTAAAAGACAGATGACAAGTTAACTCTGACGAGAGAGTAGACACGCTGTTATTTGAACTAAAGCTCTGTCCACGACCCATGTGAAAACAGGGTCATTTATGGCATGTCTTCATTCTCTTGTTACTCATACAAGTTCTGAAGGCCACAGAGACAACACAAAACCTTAGACATGATGGGTTCAATCACACCAGTATCCTGGGCTGTTATAGCCTCTGCAATCTATATTCACAACAAGTACCTTGGAAAAAAATAAATGCTGGCTTTATTGATTTCATAAAGGACTTGAGGCTCTGGCAGAGAATTGAGTATGAGCCTGCCCCTTGTAGTCCTAGTCAATTTTTTCATCCACAGAACCTTCCTCCAAAACACAAAAGGTGACAGGTTTATATTCCATGTCTGCAGATCCAGTGCTGCCACAGATCACTTAATATAGACTTGGTTCTGCTGTCAGAAGACTAATTCCACTCACATACACACAGAAAGAAGGAAAACCCATATTGAGAGAAGGCTCTAATTAACAGATCTCTCTTCAGAACAGATGAGTACCCAGAGATGAAAAGGCTCAGACTTCATGCTGATAAAGTGTAGAAATGAAGCCCTGACCAGCTTTGGAAAGGTATTCCATTGCATTCGGGTAAACAAGTAACAAAAGTGCATTTCACAACCAACATCAAAATAAGAACGATGACTCAATTTTTGATATTTTGATCAGACACCCTGTGGTCCTATCTTGTGGGGTTATTTCCCTCCTTCTTTCTTCTTTTTCCTTCTTAACAATTATGCAGGCTGATAAAGACGACACACGCTCTTTAACATCCTTGTACTGTATTAAAATCAGGATCTTTCACATCACAAAGTCAATGTGATCTACAGGAGCAGACAGAGCTTTTCTGAACTGCACATAACGTGGGCAATGGGACCTCAGCACTTAACTACTACTGCCTGAAACGAGGGCATGGTCTTGCAGAGCCCTCACGGTGCCCTACTCCCTGGAGCAGTCTCAGCCTGACCGTTCCAAAGGGCTGCTTTATCACTACACAATATGCTGAACAAAGACCATGCTGCCGTTTACTTTCATTTCAGTTTACTTCAAATACCTAATTTTCTTGCATGGTACTTTTAATTTTAAATCAAATACACTTAGGGCTACACTTCAGCAGTGTTTCAGAAGAGAGGGGTGATTTATTTTGAAGATGTTCAATGTTAACATTAGGACAGTAAAAATTTGGCTGAAGCCATTTATTATGACATGCAACAAGAAATATGTGTGGGGTTTTGGGGCTTTGCAGGGGGTTGTTGCTTTGTCTTGAACTGTTCACACTAGATGCAAAGTTTATTTTCAAACTTCTTTCAAATGACTCTGATGAGCTTTTCTTACTGGCGTGCTCATCTAACCACTCTGTTGATTTTACACGCCCCAAGTTCACCCCTGTAGCTCTAAGGCTTCAAGGTGCACGTGGTAGGTTTTCATCGGCTGTGAATTCCAGTTACGTACAGACAAACACAGCTATTATCCAGCTTCCTGCTGTGCAGTGTCTCACATACACGTGGGAATGCAGGCAATGATGCAGACTGTGGTAAGGGATGTCCTCTTATACTGAGTTGAGCTATGAAAACAATCTGGAGATAAATCTTGAAAATTGTCTCAAAGTGTCTCTCTGGAACCTTCATCTTTAGCAGCCCTCTACACTTTTCTTTGCACTCTGGGGACTTTGATCTCTCACTGCTTCCCTACAGCTGTGCACTGTCCATCCTGCTCCAATTCTCCCTGCAACTCCCTTCCAAACCAGAAACTTAGATGCAGCCATATCCACGCCAAACTGCCCCACAGCTGAGATGGTCCTTTCAGCCTGGACTCTAACATTTGACAGTAGTGTTAAATCATAACAATTGTCTTCCAACTACTGTGGAAAGAACATCCTTTCATTGCTGTGCTGTCCTGATGGACTTGTCTAATGAAAGTCACAGCATAGCTGCATTCCCAAGACAAGTTTTATACCTCATTAATGCAGCTGTACAATTATACATCCATATGTCACTGCCAAATTTATAGACTTCTACATATTGTTAGATTAAGATGGTTTCATTTCAGTGCTCTGCAAATGGAGTTTTGAGAGTATATTTCACTCAAATTTTTTTTGTAGCACTGACAGAGCAGTGCTACAAAGCACAGGAGAGACATGGGGTTTCTTGCATAAATACAGCACCTACAATATTACCCTGAAACAAACGTGGCAGCAACAAACACTGAATGTTTATATTCTTCCAATACAGAGACCATTTTGAGGTGTAGGGTGCAGCTCAGGGTCCCCTTCCCCCAGCAAAAAGCACAATTTCAGAACCAATTCCACTGGATTATACTATCATCCATTGCAACGTCTTGATCTGACCCACCTCTTCAAGTATGATGGGGTTCTGCTTACACTAGAAGACATCTGGTCCAAAGCAGCAGGAGGATTACAGTGCTGTCTAATTAGAATAACTTTTCAATTTGTAGTGAGTAATGAACACACGGTTTGACACTGCCACACTGCTGCCTAGTGGACTGGGCAAAGAACCTTAAGGGCAGAAAAGGAAATAAATCAACACAACCCCAAAGAAAAAACTGAACAGAAAAAAAAAGAAAGAAAGAGGCGGAAGAGAAGGGAACAGAGCAGACTTTAGATGATAACCTGTCTCCCCATCACACAGCCTGTTTTTATTCCTGTGGTGATTATTTCTTTCCCTCAACAAGGAAATGGGTATTTTGCAACCACCCTCATAACATGAGACCACACTATTAGCTACAGAAAGGCAGAAGATTCACCTCATGTTTGAGAGGCAATTAGTGTAAGACAACCGTAGCCATATTGCAGGAACACGGGGCTGCAGCAAGCACTCCCACATTAGTTATGGGTGTTCTACACACACCAGTAGGACACACATCCTGTGCTTCAGTGCTAGAGAGCATTCTGAAATGATCCCCTAGGGGTCTGAGGTACTTGGAGGGTTCATCTTTCCAGCAGTGGCCAAGTAACAGAGGTTGCTGGTGCTTTCACTGCCCTTTGTCAGGCAGATCCAGAGTTCCAGTCCTTTACCTTTATGAAACCAAGAGACAGAGCTTCAAATTTCAAAGACAACACTGGCTTCCCTTAGTCCCTTTTCCTCATCAAGGCAATCTTGGGAATGGTTTAAATGGGCCCCTAAATCTGATCCATTTGTGAAGCTGGCATAGTTCTGGCAAAGCCAAAGCCATAGGGACTTTGTGCAGTACAGTTTCAGGAAACATTTGAAGGGTGGGTGTCAGGAGGATGGAGCCAGGCTCTTCTCAATGTCATCTAGTGATAGAACAAGGGGCAATGGGTGTGAGCTGGAACATAGGAGGTTCCACATCAATATGAGAAGAAACTTCTTGACAGTGAGGGTGACAGAGCACTGGAACAGGCTGCCCAAGGAGGTTGTGGAGTCTCCTTCACCGGAGATGTTTAAGCCCCGCCTGGATGTGTTCCTGTGTGACTTGGTCTAGGTGATCCTGCTGTGTCAGGGGGATTGGACTAGATGATCTTTCGAGGTCCCTTCCAATCCCTAATGATTCTACGATTCTATGATCATGCACAATCATGCAATGTAAGGTGCAAGTGAAAAGAGGCAGGCACCAGAAACATACTGGGGAACTAAATGGGGGAAGTATCATCCAGCAGCTGAGAAAGCTTAAAGGAATCATAAAGAATATCCTGGACAGAGTCCTTCCAGTCAGAGACTGCAGAATGCCTCTGCAATGGCTCTCTCTTGTTTTAATAGAGATGCATTTATTGCACGTAGCTTGTTCTTACGGTAAAGACAGATGGAATGCACGTACAGCTGCTACTTAATACGACTGCTTACACACGAAGCTGCATTATGTGAGAAAAGCTGCATGAAAAGGATCAAAATGATGAAATGCATCTGGCTTAGCAACAGCAGTAAACATAGGCAAATATGTTATGGTAGTTCAATTGCTGGTGGAGTATTAGAGCCTGTTCAAGAATTAATATTTAATTATCTTTAGACTGTGTCAGTTGTTAAGCTGTCAGCATTTGTAGAGGGTACAAACATGGACATCTGCTACAGGCTAAGAGTGTGATACACCAGTAAAGCTGCTTGCTTGGAACTGGTAATACAGCCACATCTTCCACATAAAACACAGTTACAACAGAGATGCTTGGATTGTGCTGCTGGTGGCATGAAGCAGGACAAACTGCACTGACTGGGGGCTCCCTGGAGGGAGCAGTGAAACCCAGGATAAGGGACACCACAGAGAACTGTTTAAACCACCTGCACTGAACCACCCAGAAATCAAGCTGAAGCTAAGCTTACATGCTTACTTGTCCCTCTTGCATGAAAAACACTGTTGTGAAGGATCATTCAGACTGCAAAGTCCAGTTAAGCTTAATTCTGGCTCTTTGAACAGATGCATCAAGGACACTGTGCATACACACTTAGGTGATGCATTCCTTATTTCTGCACCAGAAGCATAATCACACAATCACATGGACAACTTTCATAGATAACAGCCCTAAGTACTCTGATCTCAGAGCACTGCAAGAACCCGCTGCCCAAACCAGTCATTTGCCCACCTAAAGCACCTGCCTTGAGCTCCAGTCCCTGTTGTGTTTAGCCTTTGGTGTCTATCCTACACTTTTCATGCTATGGCAGAAGCACCACAGCATTGATTTTCTCTCTAAGTCATGATGTCTTCCTGTTTCCATAAAGCACCTACTGGTCTGAACATTTCCCTGAGCCAGGGCAGGTCCAGGAAAAGTGGTATCTTCTCACTTAGAAGCCCACTCAGCTTCAAATGAAATACATGCAACTAAAATCAGTCAGCAATGTGACCAGATTTAGCTGAATTCTTACAAGTGGAACTGTAAAGGTTCACCCCCAGGTACAGAACAACCCTCTAGACAAAGCGTCTGTCTGAAATATGAAAGCACAAGAGCTTTCAGCCAACAATTAAGAATGCATTTTCCTTCCAAGAAAAAGCTCAATGATTTCTGCTGACAGAGTCTCAAATTCATCCCACAGCAGCAGCCAAGTGTACTTCAGCTTGACAGTGCTCAAATCAGCAGAAACAAATCTTTCCAAATGGACATGCAAGGCAACCTTAACTCTAGGAAGTACAACCAGGTATGTCGCCAGCTTTGTAGTCCTGCTGCAGTAAACGATGACAGTAAAGCCTGGCAGAGCTAACTACATCACTTTTTAATGATCTTTGCAAAGCGGACAAAGAATTTCTTCCTATCTGAAACTAAAAAGGACAAGGAATGTGAATGTCTGCAGTGGACTGAAAACACCTTCCTGGGCTCCACAGCATTTGCTCAACTCTTCCCACTTTTCGAATCGGCACCAGGTAAGAGGGATGCTGCACCATTACTGTTCCCTTGCATTCGTGGGACTGATCAGTGGTCAGCAGTCCAAGAAGCAATGATGCTGTTTTCAAAGTGGATTCCCTCGTGGTATGAGAAAACTGAAAATGTAGGTGTTGTGTTTGCCTGTTGTGCACAGTCTGCCAGAGCTGTCAAAGGCTGGTGCAATCAGCTGCCTCTTGCCATTGCAAGGAGTGTATTTGAACCATCTTTAAGTCCTAAGTGCACCGAGGAGATTTATAGCAAATCCTAATGGAAAAGGTGACTTTGTAATCTTGTGAGAAGTGGCTGAAAGTTTCAGTCCTTCTTGTCAGGTCTCCAGAGCCATTAGGATTTCATATGGTAAATGAACCTCACAAACTTGTTTAAGCTAAAACTGGATCTGCCTAAGTAATTTTTTAAAAAAATAGAAACCATTTCTTTGTACTTCTGTTCTGCAAGGTTGTATAGCAGGGATTTGGGGTTGTTGGCTTGTTTTTTTCCTTTTGTGGTTTTATTCTGTTTGGCTGGATTTTTTGGTGATTTTTTTAAAAACATAATAGCTGCTTCTGCATTTTTTAAAATCTACGCTTCCAGCATGAGTTAAAGATGCAAATATTAAAATGCAAAGTCAACTACAAGTTATTTTTACAAACACTAATGTAAAAAAACGGTCTATTTTCTCATTTCCTAGACTAGTATTTACCATCTCTGACATCCTTATTGCTGAAGCAGATTGCTGCATATTTCAGCATTATCTTTTAACAACTTGACAGATCCACCTATTTTCCTGTGATTATTTTATCCGGAGTTGGAAGCCTAATAGTTCCTTTTTGACACATCGAATCACAGGATTTGTAGCACAGCATAGAGTCCTGTGATTTATTGCTAATATTTTGATGATGCTTTACAGAATATATTTGGATTTCCAATAGTGTTGCTTTGTTTGGCAAGATCTGCTTTGAAACCTTGCTGGCAGCCTCAGTAACCTCAGGATGATATATATGTTCTATCAGCAGAAGCACAAGTCAGGCAGCTGTCCGCAGGACCTGAAGATGAGAAGGTCACTCAGGAACCATTGCAATAGCAAGGAGTACTTACTTTCTGAGCAGAGAAAAACACTTTAGACAGGTTAGTTTTGGACATTCAGTACATGCCAACTCTTTCTGTTAAAAGCAGATAGAGACACAGTATATTAGAAGATGGAATATATGGTTCCCACACAGTAAATTCTGTTGTAATTGCAAGCAAAAGACATAAAGCAAATTGTTTTAATAGCAATTATGCTTCAAAAGAAGTGCATCGTATTCAAACTATTCTGCCACTGAAGTCAAGAGAGTAAAAGACCTTACATATTGTTCCTTTATTCACTTCAGCTGTATCTTCAGCCTATGACTGGTAATTCTGCCAACTATTTCCAGGTAGGAAATAGGTTCCTAGGGTTGTTACAGACATGATTTTGCACCCAGTGAAACACACAAGAATCATAGTATCATTGGGGATTGGAAGGGACCTCAAAAGATCATCTAGTCCAATCCCCCTGACACAGCAGGATCACCCAGACCAAGTCACACAGGAACATATCCAGGCGGGTCTTAAACATCTCCAGAGAAGGAGACTCCACAACCTCCCTGGGCAGCCTGTTCCAGAGCTCTGTCACCCTCACTGTCAAGAAGTTTCTTCTCATATTGATGTGGAACCTCCTATGTTCCAGCTCACACCCATTGCCTCTCATCCTATCACTAGATGACATTGAGAAGAGCCTGGCTCCATCGTTCTGACACCCACCCTTCAAATATTTATAGACATTAATGAGGTCACCCCTCAGTCTCCTCTTCTCCAAGCTAAAGAGACCCAGCTCCCTCATCCTCCCCTCATAAGGGAGGTGCTCCAATTTCTTCATCATCCTCGTTGCCCTGTGCTGGACTCCCTCCAGCAGCTCCACATCCCTCTTGAGCTGAGGGGCTCACAACTGCACACAATATTCCAGATGTGGTGTCATCAGGGCAGAGTAGTTGGGGAAGAAGAACCTCTCTTAATCTGCTAACCGCCTCCCTCGTGATCCACCTCAGGATGCTGTTGGCCCTCTTGGCCACAAGAGCACACTGCTAGCTCATGGTCATCCTGCTGTCCAATAGAAGTCCCAGGTCCCTTTCTCCTACACTGCTCTGCAACAAGTTTTTAGCAACCTTCTCATAAACAAGTACATGTTATTTGAGGAAAGCTTATTCCAATTCTGATGTCAGTGCTGACCTTGAGCTCAAAGTTACCTCCCATTTGGTACATTTATAGAGAGCAGCCACAGGCTCTTTCATTCTACTATTGTTGTAACTTATACAGTATAATGTATACCCACACAACTCTGTACGAAGTAGCCTGGTCTTATTAATTTACACAGACTGTACTTTAAGCCCTGGGACGCTCTGTTAGAGTGTCCAACTTGAGGCTTTCTTAGGATAAGATACCCTGAACTAGTGGTGCTATGTCAGCCATACCAACCTACATCAATTGGCAAACCACCTTGTCTAACGAGCGTCGAACAGCATGCACATGAGCCCTGTGAAGTCAGCTGAAGCCTGCACATGCCCAAAATGGCACGCAGAAGCTACGTATGACTACAAGATGTTAAGCAGAAGGTGTATTTCTGCAGGACCCTCATGATTCAAGTAGGTATAAGAGGTTTTTGTCAGCCTAACACATTCATAATTAGGCAAATGCCTAGTCAGAGTATGCACAGAGAGGGGAACACTTACTACAGAGACCCCAAGGCTAAATTGACCTCTCTGGAAGAGGAGGCAGGGGATGGAGACACAATGCAAAAGGAGATCCAGAAAAGCACTCTTGGCTCTTGCTGCACTCAGTGCTCGCCACAACATGACGTGGGACAAAAGTCAGCCCACAGACATGATCTCTTGAGAGTACGACCTAGGAATTGCGCTGTGCCAGGGCATCTGGCCTCCATTCTTCAGAAAAGCTGAGCATTTTACTAGAACTCTGAATGCTCGTGGGCATCTGTACTGGAACACAGTCATGGGGATAGAGCTACGGAAAAGAGCTTTGAAATAGCAAAGGTAGAATATAGCCCCAGAGTTACACTAACATCAGACTCATAAATTGCTTGTTGAAACCCTTACTAGGATAACACAGTAACACATCACCATAGCTCCCCCACTGTACTGTAGTGCAGGAGATAACTGGCACCTACCTGTATAAATACATCTACAAATTAAATTAATTTCCTGCAAACGTTACCAGCACATTCATCAAAAAGTAGATAGGTTAGTGCCACGAGCCCAAGCAGGCTCCTCTGGGACTGAGCAAGGGAAAGGCTTACTTCAAAACACCTGCAGAAATGTTGCTCTTTCTCTCTTGTTTGCCCAGTGGTGGCCTTTTTAAGGTCAGCACGTCTTTATAAAGTACAGACATTGCAGATGATGTAGATGTTTCATGTATTATACAGCGGCTGCCTCTCAAAGATACTTGACTAGGATTGAAAGTCACAACCTAAAACTCTTGTGTCTTAAAAGATGTAGAAGTTTTCTTTATACTTAGAAGAAGCAAAACTGCACAACTGAGCCCTGGAAACCACCAGAAGAGGGAAGATTCACTTAGAACGACCCTGACAGTCAGTTTATTACTTGGCAAATGCTGAATGGCTTAGAAGGGACTTTTGAGATATTCCCTACAACCACATTGGAACACGAGAGATTCTGGTTACAAACACTGCAGTGCAAAATGAACTATTCAATCATTTCAGCAACAAGTTCTGAAAAGTAGAAAAAGATGAATCATAGAATCATTAGGGATTGGAAGGGACCTTGAAAGATCATCTAGTACAATCCCCCTGCTGCAGCAGGATCACCTAGACCAAGATTCAAAAGGGTTTGTTTCATCAGTAAGGCAGAACTAAAACACAGTACTAAATATGAGAGCTGGCAGACAGATAAAGAAACCTTAATAAATCTTGAAAGATCATCTAGTACCTAGATATAACTTGATATAACTAGATATAACTTGAATCAAGATTATGATGCCTTAAAAAGCAGACAGCCGGAAGAGGAAAGCAAATCTGAATTACCAGAAGACACACAGGTACAGAGGGAATGTTATGAAGAAGATTAGGAACGCTTATTGTGAAATAGCCTGATATGAGCTCCACAGATTGCTCAGTAAAAATGGGTTAACATTAACATCAGAAATGAAAGAAAAGCACCTGTAAAAAATGTGTAGGTTTGAACTGGGTACGGGTTCTGTGGTAAAATTATGAGTTCTCTTAGGACAAAGATAAGACAGTGTTATCAGAACTGGGTTCATAGAATAAAATTAAAAGAGGGAGAGAAAAAGAATCACTGATAGACGAGTTATCTTGTGCCAAAGTAAAAGGCATTTTGAATGACTCAGTAATTTTACATATGGAAAAAATATCTCCCCAGCTCCTACCTTCAGCCCACAGAACCTCAGAGTTGGAGAGGTGAATGAGTGGTAGCGCTTGGCATGGGGCTCACTGGCAACGGAACGGCTGCAGCTCTCATGCTGCTCCTCTGCTCTACAGCTCGACTGCAAATTGCCTTGTAAGAGGCACCGTGCTGGAAGCTGTCACACTCAAAACAACTCCTGTTGCGTTCAGGAAGAGTTAAAGTACAAACCTATTGCTTCAGACAGCTTCTAATCTGTGTATTGACAGTGAATGGGAGGCTACTAACTTTGGAGATATCAATTTAAATTATTTGTTCCACAACATGATTGTCAGGTAACTTCAGACAAGTCTTTTTAAGTTCAGACTTTACAACTTGGGTAACCAGAAACAGGAGCCCAAATCAGGTGTATCTTCATACAGACCTCCCCTTCACCTCTGTAGATATATGACACGAGAGCTAGTTGGAAGGTATTTCAGTGCATAGAGCCATTGAATTTGCCACCAACTGAAGAAGTGCAAAAACGTAGCAGGACCTCACTCAATTGCAGCACCGCACGTCTTTCCCTTGGCTGAAGTGATGGAAGATAGATGGGAGAGCTTTTAGCAAATATGTTCTTCCTTATCTCTAGGTGCAATCCTAGCAGAGGGAAAGTCTAAGCTCAAAACTGTGACAACATGGTCCCAGAACATATCTGAACTTTAAAACTGAAGTACTTATAAAGTTTTTCAGCAAGTTTATATGCATGGGTGGGGAGAGATAGGAGATAAAGCCACTAAAACGTAAAAATAATTCCTAGGAAAAACTGAAAAATACAACTTTCCTGCTCTGTTTCTCAGTTTTCACTTACAAAAATGATACAATCATAGAATCATAGTATCATTGGGGATTGGAAGGGACCTCAAAAGATCATCTAGTCCAATCACCCTGACACAGCAGGATCACCTAGACCAAGTCACACAGGAACACATCCAGGCGTGTCTTGAACATCTCCAGTGAAGGAGACTCCACGACCTCCCTGGGCAGCCTGTTCCAGAGCTCTGTCACCCTCACTGTGAAGAAGCTCCTTCTCATATTTATATGGAACCTCCTGTGTTCCAGCTCACAACCATTAGCCCTCATCCTAGCACTAAATGACACTGAGAAGAGCCTGGAACTATTGCCAAATTCACTGAGAAAACTGAAGCTATCCCGGATTACTACAGCTATGAGCTGCTAAACAAGCATAACAAATGGCTATATATTCCCACCTTATTTATTGCCACCAACTCACCATCACACACAGCTACATAAAAACATTCTTTGTTACATCCTTTTAGCTAAATTAGTGCTTTTTGTAGTTTTCAGGCAAAACCACCAGCACTTTGATTGTGTTCCTCGAAAAGGATGTTCACAGGGCAATAAATATGTTCTTAAGCATATCAAGAGAACTTCAGAAGTTGCTTTGGTCAAAATCGCACCACTTTAACAAGCAGAATGCTAATATCTCTATAAAATCCTTTAAAAAAGTAGATTCTATTAGGGTTTTTTTTCCACAGATATTTATGTATTGGTGACTGAACAATTTTCATTCTTGAGTCCAAATATTTATCATGTATCCTAGATGCTCTACATAAAAATCAGCTGTGCTTGAGATTCCCTTGAATACATAAGAAATAGTGTTCTGTAAGTTGAACAATTAGAGTTTACAGTTGAAATCTTGTCTTTTTCTGGAGGTATGGCTAACATTAACTAGCATCTTGAGCACTTAAAAACACTGTCTTCCAGTTTATCCTGAGGCCTCTTCAGGAGAGATGATGCTGCTTCTGAAATGCGTGTATCAGTATTCTGCCATTCTATCTATCTTGCACCTGCCTCACGGCTGTGGCCTGGGTGGGTAGGTTACTATTTGTCCTTTTGTATTTACTACGAGGTTTCCCTCAGAAATGCTACCTCTGCAGTTACTGTAGGACTTGAGATTACAATCTCAGTAACACATTCTGCTATAATTATGTTTAGACTGGCGCTTCAAAACTATTAATTTCATTAAATTTCAATGTGGCGCCTGCTGCAAGGAACCGAGCATCTTACTACACACGATGTCTGAGAGAACCGATTCGAAAGTCCCAAATGGGTTTTCTCAAATAACAAAAAAAGCTACAACAAAACCTTTAAAAGGTGCCACTTCCAAACACAAGGCAGCAGCTCCTAATTTATAGATGCAGTTCGTTTTTAAGGACTCACCATTACACACAGATGACCTAATCCTCTAGGCATTCAGTCCATTCCATCCTCAACAGTCTCAGAAAGGAGACACAACATTTATTAACTTCATAATGTGAAGTTAATAAACCTAGATTCTAGCAAGGAAGATTTGATGCTTCACAAAGACACTCTTTCTACTCCTGATGGCATCAATGTGTCTAGAATAGACAAAGTCATTTAGAAGGCATAGAAAGGAAGAGTTATCACAAAATTATTAGGGAGAATTTAAATCAGAACTTTGATTGTAAGTCTAATCCACGGCCAGAAAAGTACAGTTCTTGGAAACTATACAAGTGCCTTTTATGCCTGTCATTTCTGCTGCTGAAATATTGCTACGAAAGAACCTCCACACTAATCCATAAATTCTTTCATAATCACTGCTTACCTACAATGTGACCAGAATTTTCAGGACTACAGAAGTTTGTGTAAAGCAACAAAACCAGCAAATACCTGTGGTTTGAATTTGCAGAGTTCAGCCTCAGAAGAGTCTCATTACATGCAATGACTGCACTGCGACATCGCCTGCACTGAGAAAGGGAGCGTTTTGCTCCGCACGAATTACTCTTAACCTGGGAAGTTTCTCACTGACCAAGGCTGTGTGTGCTCTGAGTCAGTCCTCTTGCAAGAGCTGGCAAATGGGCTGCCAAAACATTGTTGTCTTTCTCCTGCTGCTGCTGCATAGCCCCATCCATCATTGTACAGGTGATTCCAACATTTCTGAACTTGTAAAGTCTCAAAATCTTAACCTTGATAGAGTTTCTGTCCAGAAGCGTTCTAGGCTAAAAGAAGTGAAGAAAATCAGTAAATTAATCTGAACCTGTTCCTTTGGTTCCCTCTAAAATTTCATGATTCAGCCTTACATTAATTTTTCCCCTCAAAGTTTAATAAGAAGAATTGAATATTTAAATTAGAAAAAAGCTATAAACCTACTGGAAACACATTAACAGCAGAGAAAACTGCGAGGCAGGAATTGTGGTTTTATCATATTTCTGGTGGGACTATTGTGCTCCTGTTTACAGGACTTCTCCATTCACCTCATCCTATACAGGGTCTTCTAGAATTGTCTTCTGCTGCTGCTCCATGCTCGGTCCTACTCACATTTCAGTCTCCTCTAGGGCCTCATGCCTGGGGGCTGTGTCCTGCTTCTCTGCTCAACCAAGGCTACTCTTCCTCCTTGAGTCTCCTGCCCAGGCAGCTCTAGTCTATTCCACCCTCATCAGACTGCAATGCTCACACAACAGCTTTCATCCTTCTCTCATCTGTCTCCTGTCTTCCCTGCATTCACCTAGGATTACATCTGCAAGGATAAAAGAACATTTCTAGTTTTTCTTTAATGTCCTGTCTCATCCAAACCTCTAGCCCCAGAGCAAACGTGCAGGGAGAGCTCCGCTCAGTCCCTGCAGCCCTGGGGTAGCGCTTAGTGCAGAGGTGCAGAATCCTTCAGACATTTGCCTGCCAATTCTAACAAGACCTTTGCATTGTGTAGTTCTGATGTAGATAGGAAAACTTTCACACAAATAGCAGCAAGAACATAATTCCCACCAAATTTTAGCCGTTTCTCACAGGAGGACACTACAGTTTCATAAATAACTTCTGCAAGTATTTTTAAGCAGGACAAAAATGAGCGCCATCCATTCTTTGGAATAGCTCAGCATCTTTTGTACAAAATGTAGTAATTCTTGTGCTTGTTTTTTTTAAACACATGGTAAAGAGGCACAGTTGGGAGCAAGATTAATTCCTCAGTAGTTTAATATAAAAATTGGGAGGAGCATTGTCCAAGCTCTATTGGAGCTCTGCCGTTCAGTATTACACAAGTCAGACACCACTTGCCCCAAAATTTACAAGGGAAAAAAAAACCCCAAGAAAATATTTATACTAACAGAACTATAAGACACGTTGTATGCCATGCGATAACTATGTACAAGCCTTATCAAGATCATAATGAGTAAAGAAATACATATATATATAACTGTGCTATCGTTAAAGATTTAAGATGATTGCAATAATTTTCTGCTTCTTCTTTGCTTTATTGAGCTTAGTCAAAGTGATATATTGCTCTGTACTTCATTCATTCCTGCTGATGGATGATACGAAGCACACAGACAATGCTGATGTCCAACTATAAAGAAGAATTACAGAAAGGAGAAGATAAGCAGTTGTAGATGATGAAGTGCTGATGAACAGATTGCCCCTCTTCCCATCAAGTCCAAACCCATATTTTTAAAATGCCAACAGCATTGCTACGGAATGGACACGTGTTTCTGGAAAACAGAAGATGCAGAGAAACTGACCTTTCTCAAAATCAGTCTTAACAGCATCTTTCAAGATTTATTTCTTTCTCTTAGCTTTGGACAAAATCAGTAATGGTATGACCTGAGCTTCATGATTCCTGGCTATGAGTGTATAAAGTGCTGGCCTAGAGTTTTGATACTCTTGCCTTCGTTTTCACATAATCACTTCAGGCAGCACTGCTGACTTTAGTAGCATTCATTAAGTGCTAGTCCAGAAAGGAGGTGATGTAATGGAGTGATTCACCTTAAGTCATTGCATCAACATTGGCTCGCAGCAGCAGCAACAACCGAAAGCTGTTACTAACCTCTGGCCGTGGGGAAACCAAGGTGGTACACCTACAGCCCCTCCTGGGCTCAAGAAAGAAAAAGGGATAGTGGTAGCCCCTGAAGGAGCTTCTGAACTCAGTGAAGGACAAAACACGTCAACCAGCACGACTCCCCAGGTGAAGGGTTTAGATTGGCAGAGTTTGCCTCCTGACACAAGAGAAGTTTCTTCATCCTTACTACTGAGATCAGACAAGCTGGTAACATAGGATTGAGGGGATAACTAGCAATTTTCCAGACTCATTTGGTTCCAAAACATCTGCCCAGAAGTACTATAGGGTTCAACGGCCTCATATAACAGCACAGAGAAATGCCCAACTTTCCCTCCCCACTATCTATTCTATAAACAGGGCAGCATTAATCTCTAGTCCCCTCCACAGTCTTGCTGTATGAATGCAGATTGGAGTTTCTCTCAAAGAGAAAGAAATAAAGGTCCCCAAAAATATATCTTACAGAGCAAGGGATTTAAATTCTACTTCAACTTTCCACACTACCTTTAAAATCTAACATTAAATTCTAAACGGAGGATAATCTTTTTATTATCAGTTTTCCAGGCACTGACTCTTGTTTTGTTCTACTGCTCATAAACATTCAAGCCCAAAGAAATATTTGTCAGATATGTGAAATCTACCAGCTGCTATGTGAACATTTTTTAATACACTGGCCCTACTTACAGACCATACAGTTGTTCTCTAGTATGAAAAATGATGCCATATATATTGAGCAATTTTTCATTTGTAATTTAATTATTGCAAAGTCCTAACGCCTCGTCACACTGCATTATGGCATGTCATGCAGCATGTCATCTGTCCCTCAGTGATGCCGTGAAGTCATTCGATGTGTTACATGTGGTTTCTCCTGAGCGGGTTATATTGAAGGGAACATTTGTTCTGAAGAGAAGCATTAAGCACAGCAGATGCTTGGTGATGTATTACTTTTTGTCTTCAAAGATCAGGTATATTGAGTTATATATTGAGTGATATATATCAGTTGTGTGCTTAGAACATGGGAATAAAGAGTAGGCAAACTGGCTCCCAAAGACACAGAAAGAGGGACCACTATAACTCCACAAGAAGATGAGGATCACATCTGCTCCTGCCACCAGGTAGAAAGAGGGAAGCTAAGTGTTGGTAGAGGATGGAAAAAATATCCCTGCTTAGGGCTGCAGGCAAACCACTACCCTCCCTAACATTACCAATTGTCTTTACACAACAGAGGTGGGGCTCTGGAACTTGAGGGTCAGGCTATGTAGGATGTAGATGAAGGTTCACCCAGGGAGGTGCCAAGGGAGAATCAGTCAGCAATGTGCAGTAGGACTGCTGCTGTTAAGACAAAAAAGAGTGATTGTGATGTGAAACTGCCTTCTAAGGGAAAAGGGGTCAGTATGTTGACCAGACCCATCCCACAGGGAAGTCTGCTGCCTCCCTGAGACCTGGATTAAAGATGTTTCTAACTCCTTAGTCTGGTACAGCCTTCTGATTTTTACCTACTACTGCTTTTGCAAGTTGGCAGTGACAAAGTTGGTGAGAGAATCCCAAAAGCAATCAAACAGGATTTCAGGGCACTAGTGAGAACGGTAGAATGCTGGGGACCACAGGTGGTGTTTTTCTCAGTCCCTTCAGTAGCAGGGAAAAGTACTGAGAGGAACAGAACACACGTCATTAACACATGGTGTAGAGACGAGGGCCATTGGAAAAATTTCAGGTTCTCTGATCACAGAGACATGATGAATGGAATGAATTCATAGCATTTCCTAGTTTGGAAAAGAGATTATTGAGGAAAAGCCAGAAGGGGCATGGCGCAGTGGGGCAGACGTTGTGGTTCACTTCAAAACTAGGCAGCAGGTTTAAGCATATGCATGCATGCACACAACAGAACCACACACATCCTCTTACTGCTCTACTAAACAGAATCCCTCAGTAGGATTATCCCTGCCATTTCACATTGCTTTGGTTTTAGTTGTAAGCACAGAAAAAATTCAGTAACAATAATTACGGCTCTGCAACACAATTTTATAGGAACACTACAGTTTTATGATGTTGCAATAACACAACATTAACAGTTTAGAAAGGAAACAAAATGGGAATACAATTTATTTCTCAGTAACCATATACTGCTGAAATCTTGGAAGAATCCTTTACTGAAGAATCAAACCAGGTAGATTTGAGCTCTCTAATGTCTTGCTTTAATGAACAAGTGTTTTCAAAATAAGTGTGAGATCTGTTATCAGCTTTAGAAAATTAAACAAAAGGAACTAGTGGCTAATAGTCTGGAGAAGAACACTACAAGTGTACTTCTCATCTTCTTGGGAAACTACATGTTAGACCCATCTCCCACAGAAACAAATCAATGTTCTGAGAAGACCTACCTTGCATGGAAGTTGAAAACAAACCGCAACAGGGAAAGAGCAGGAAGATACAAGAGTGACTCCATTGTTAAGAGATCCCAACAACCAGAATAACTTTGAAAAGATCAATTCCATTAAAAGCTGTAATGAGATTACCAAATTGAATTACTCTTCTGTGCAGCATTAATTTGTAAAGGGTGTGTCCTCAATCTGAACATTTAATACCTTCCAGAACGAGCAAATCCCCTTTGAAAAGAGTAATTTTTTTAAAAAATTGAAATAATCTACCATCTCTTTAAACCCTTTGAGCAAGATTTCTAAGAACACTATAGAACCTAAGAAGGCTGATATTTTCTTAATGTCTGTTCTAGTTGTCATATGCTCTAAGACTTTTGAAATATCCACCTTCAGCATGTCAATCACATAAAACGAACAAACCATGTTATGTTTAGGATGTTTCAGTTTTATAAATATGATTTCACAAGTTATACCACTAGAAAAGATAAGTAGAAGTCGTTTTTAATATGTGGCAAGGTGCATCTCTAACTAGATTAAGCAGATGTTAAGATTCTTCTTCTGCACGGCAAGAGTAAATGCCTACAATAAGTAGAATCATAGAGTCATAGAATCATAGAATCATTATGGACTGGAAGTAGACCTTACAGGAACAGGCAATCCTGTTTGGCACACACTGTATACGTTTGATTTTATTCCCCAATTGTATCCAGGAGGAAAATAAAAAAAGAACTGGATAAGGAAATTAATTTGCAGCAGTACTTCAGACGTGCACATTTGCAAAATCTTAAGTATGTGAAAGACATTAGAAAGAAGTCTTTGAGAAGAAAGAACAAAATGATGACACTCAATTTCAGCACTCAGTAATACAGTCAGATTATCCCCACCTGATAGTGGCAAGTAGGTCCCAAAAAACCCCACCCAAATAAAAGCCCAACCAGCCCCCAGATAAAAGTGATAGGGAATATCAATGTGCACAGGCATTCACAGAAGAATTTGAAGAGTGTGCCACTGAAACAAAAAACTATGTCTTTCTCTAGGACTTTTTTCCATAAACACAGAGGATGTGTTTAACTCTCCACGAAGACATAATCATTTTTCTCATGTACTGAGGGTTAAATCAAATGGCATCTGTTCCATGAAATCCATAACAATGACAACAGTGAAACAACAGCCAAGGTGAGGTTAAGAGACTACAACAAAAGGTGTGAACAAAACGTTGACAGCAGCTGTATCCTGCAGGGGTCAATCCCAACTACAATGATCTTACCAAGCTGAAAGTAACACAAACCAACCATAATAAAAAAATTCAGGCAAGAAGATTTGATGGTAATGAAATATATTACATTGGCAAACAGATTAAATACCCAGTGGATTCAGCAAACAAGTGTGTTTCTACAGTGTTTTCTGAACATTTGCTTTCCATAACACTCATGGGGTAATAATTCTCTAGGAGGGCTAAAATAATTTATACACAGGAAATAATTTCTTATTAAATGATGCAAAGCATTGTTTACACTCTGTGGTCTATGTGTGTGTTTTCAAGAGCCAGCTGAGGCCCTACAAAGTATGACCACCACTCTACTCAGCTGTGCAATCTTGTTCTGCAGTGCAGGGCAGGGAGCAGGCGCTCTACAAGTCTGCCCTGATGAGCACACAAAGACTTCCAAGCAGTTTCTCTATTACAGTACCTTGGGCAATTGTAGTACTTGCCTTAACACCTCCTAGAGAGAGATGGGGAGAGAGTGCAAATTTTAAAATGTGTGAGTTTGCACAACAGGAAACATGATGACAGGCTCCTTTAGCCCAGATATACTCAGAAGGAACTTCTAAACACCTTCTCCCTGGGCAGCCTGTTCTAAGGCCTGATGACCCTTTCAATTAGGCTTCTCCTAAAGTCTGACTTCCCCTGACATAGCTTTGAGGCCATTTCCTCAAAGTTCCCCATCTCTCTAACAGCCACCTACAGCAAACAGATGGCTTTGTTCCTAAAACTATGCATGGGAATCATAGATTGGAGCTTTCACCTTGCCAACATGATTTTTCTCCACAAGGTCTGCTGGACATACACTCGCATAGAGTTGATTCCAGAAGCTTAAATATAAACAACTATTAAGAGTTTCCAATACATCATCTAATTAATGATGCTGAAGTTATGCTCCTGCATAATAGGATTCAGCAGTGTCAGATCACTGCTGGAAGTATGCTATGTCAGAGTACAGGATGGGCTAGCTCGAGAACAATCCTTAGGTGTATAGTAGTGCTTAATTAGTTTGGTTTGTAGTGCAAGGATCTCTGCATTTGTACAGGTCCACGCTCCCTTCCTACAAGCACTGTTCCTTTAACACATGTCCTAGAGCGGGCATTATTTGCCACACTCTAGCCAAGAACACAATAATCCAGAAGCAGTCTTATAAAACAGAAAATCCTGCTGCAAGACATTAAGGTACATCTGTCCAGCTGAAATCCTCTTACAGCAAGACATTCATTATTGCAAGGAGACAGCGCTGAGCAGAAACAAGAACAAAGCCTGGTGATGTTGCATGAGTAAAAATACACAGATGAGAAAGTTAACATATACTGTATTTATGGTGACACACAGCTTTAAAAGTAGTTGCTGTATGGTAGTTAGATAGAAATACTTTTGAAACTGGACAAGGAAAAACCTCTCCCCAAACTGGAAAATTCCTAATCTACCCAACTAATTATTGAATAGATAATTACTTCAGTTAAACAAATATCTAACACAAACATAAATGTACTACCAGTAGTACTTTCTACAAGTATGAACTATCTAAAGTTATTTTAGTTTTAACCACAATTTTTTAAAGAGACCTTCATATAGCTTATTGCCATCTACACAACTGCAGCGTACAGACCAGCAAGCAGGTCTGCCCCACCCTCTCCCATCTCTCAACATGACATTAGCAGCCAAATGCTGAGCTCTCATTATTTTGAAGTCTTCATTACTTTTAAAACCCATGCCATCAAATCTAGGCTCCAAAATATTATAAAATATAAATAATCAAAGCTAAATGTTAGCTGTCAACATAACAAACACTGCATGAGGCTCATTTACCAGAGAATGGAATTGAAAAGTTGATTCATAAGCTACCTTTGCACTTCCATGACCATGACCCAGCACATTACAACAAGGACTGTGCTGAACCCTGAGATAGAGAGCAAGAAACAAAGGCAGTAGTAGACTACTTGTGCCAGTCTAGCAGCTCCCTTTCCCTAGTAGCATTACAGGAATCAGTGCCGGGCAGAATTGCCCACAACAGCTGTGGAGAACTGCAGTTTCCCCCCTTAACTCTTCCCCCATTTCCTGGGCTCAGAGCAGACCTCTCAGCTGTTGGTATGAACAAGCAGTTCTGCTGTATGCCACTTCATAGTTTGTCAGAAAAGGAAAGATACTACATTTTAAAAGAAGCTTGTATTCTCCTTTTCAAGCTAAGATGAAAATGAGTAAGACAAAGGAAAACAAAAGGGTAAAATACCCCGACAAGTCTGAAAAATGACATGCTTTTTTTCCTTATCCCTCTATTGGACTCTCATCTGTCAAGAGTTAAAACTAGAGACAAAACTAACCAATTAATTTAGTTAATGTACTAATGGGCTGAAACAAAAAAATAAATGAGGAGGGGCTTTGGAAACTATTTATAAGTTGCAGGCAAAACCACATAAAACATCCACACAAAGAAACAGAGAGATTAATCAAATATTCTTATATAATTGACCCAAAGGGTAATCTTCAACCCCTCACAGGTCTGTTCCATGTGTTTCTAATGCCATTGCTCCAATTCCAAAATGCCAGTTTCTAGGGCTACATATGACTGGAGAATTCTCTTCACTTCAGCAAACCACTGAACTCAGAAAAAACCTTCCTTCTGTTGATCTCTGAGGAACCACTCCCTCTCTCTCTATTCATCACATTTTCAGGGCAAGATGGCCACCATGATCAGCTCAGCGCCATGTATTCTCTCTGAACACAAGGCAACAGTAAAGTGAAGAAGGAGGAGCTGGAAACCCCAACTTGAAAGCTCCAAACCCATTGTTTCAGTTTTGTAGAGACGAGAACTTCGCAAGTTGCCACTGCAACTTCACAGTGCCTCAGGCCAAGAAACTTGCTCAAATTCCAAACTAAGACACCACCCGAAATCAGTATTAATTTCCTTTGATCACAAGAATGTTTGTAGATTTACTTTCACAAAACAGTCCTCTACACCATCTGGCAACAGCCTGGGTCAGTGTACTGAGATGATATCCTCTGTGCTGCTAAATATTACTGCTGGGAGAGCACTTGTTGGAGAGCTGCCAGCATGTTTATTTGCAAATGGAGAAAGTCTTGGTCCAAATCATTCCTTTATTTCCAAAAGTATAGACAAGAGTCAGCTCAAGAAACGTCCCTAAATACTAACCCACAGTATGACTTTGAGTATCTCCTGCTTCAGCTGACTGTCCATATTCACCTAATGTGAAACAGAAGCAGTGGAGACCCAACAGTGTTTAACTTCAGTTGTATGAAATCAATAGCATCAGATGTGTTAAATTTACTTCCTTTGAATTTTCCATCTCTGTGCCTAATGATTTGAGCAAAACAATTGTCTACAAATGGTCTCTGTCCTGACCTGATTCCTTACCCACAAACATAGCAAAACACATGTTTGGCATCAGAATAATTTTTACTAGTAAGGACACAGTGAAGACATAAAGGAAAATATAACTTTATGGAGAAATCAATCACATTAGCAATTTTGTCTTTGAACAGGCCACATAAAATCATAATTGCAATGGTTTTAATTTCTTCTTTCCTTCCAGCGGCAGTAGATAACAATATTATAACCTACATGGTTTTTAGGAGGTCTGGCCTTTGGTAGGCACATATTGTTTTGTTTTCTTAACGTGTATGAGCTTGATTTTTCACAGAATTTTGAAAGAAAAACCACATGTTCATTTTGATCAGCATGGAAGATTTTGTCAAATTTTATGAAAATTCTTCACCAGAATCCACAGAGATAAAAAACTCCCCAAATCTGAAAGTACCCGGATAGCACAGGGCAGGACAGAAAGCTGGCAGTAGATTACTCAGCATCCTCACCCGATAAGTACTTTGGAAGTTTAAGGCTTAGATGTCCAGTGTCCTACTTGGTCTTATTGCTGAAAGAGTTTTGATTGTTTCTGGAGGGTTTTTTTAAAGCCTTCCCTGTTTTCATACAAGAGCTGATGCTATTAAACAATTTTTCCTCAAATACAAAATGCTAATTGGTGAAACCAAAACTTAATTACAGCACCTTCTCATCCCAGGGGAAAAAACTTTAGTCAGAATTAATTACAAGTTAATCATAGAATCATAGATGATAGATTAATGATAAGACTCAAGTCAAGAAATCTGAAGTAAGGATGTTTGGATGTTCCACATCCCGGATAAGTGTCCTGTCCACTAAATCTATGCTATCTCATCAGTTTCTAGTCCCATAACATGTAAATCATTCAAAATTCATCACCACTGCCTCAAGGTTACTAATTATTTTGCAGATTTTCCACATTTAACAAAATATCTTCAAATGCCCTATTAGTCCTAGTTCAAAGATCCTGAACCTTAGAATCACAGAAGGTTACAGGTTGGAAGGAACCTCAAAAGATCATCTGAGACCAACCCCCCTGCTGGAGTAGGGTAAGCCTACAGTACTGTCTCAAGATGTCCCACATGGGGCTCAAACCCATTACACCAGGAATTCAGAGTCCCATGCTCTACCAACTGAGCCAGCCAGGTGCTTAACACTTAGTACAAACTTTACTGCTTTTCATAGCTCTTGTTTTCTAGATAAATGCAGTTCAACTGCCTTACAGAAGTAGAATTACGCTGAGAATATTCTTCCTGACAATCACATTCAGTATTTCTGGACCTGGCCGAGTTATTATAGAGACAAAAAAAGTCTAATAAGCTATAAACATAATCTATAAAATAAAAATAAAATAATTCTTCAAGAGGAAATGTTTCATGTTTAATTTTAAGTAATCTCTGTGTGTGTAAATGCCAGAAAGCTGGAGGGCATGCAGAGACTGCCACGTTCGCCGCACTGGCCCGGCGCTGGGCACAGACTACACCAGGAACGCGACTTCTGTTGGTGTGTTGGCGCTGTTCAGCTCTCTGCTGCACTGTGCCATGTGCACAGCTCTTATCAACATTTTCCAACAGCACAAGGGCCAACTGTGACTATTTTTCCACACTGGAAGACATGTCTGGTTTTTCCACAACAATTATTTGTAAAAATTGCACCTAGCTAATCCATGTTCATCTGAAATCTAAGACCTTAAGGGATTTGAGACTCTCTTAAGAGTCTAAAGAAAGTTAGTGACTGAAACGGCTTGTATGTTTGTTTAGCCAGAACACTTTTATTCATAATTCATTGACTATTTCCAGCAACCTCAGCTGAGTAAATGTGTTAGAACTTGGTCCTCCCAGAAATTTATGTTCCTCTGTTTTGCCATCACTAAATAAATTTTATTGTTTGCTGTTATTAAACATCCAGAAGTGAATGGTGGAGCCACAGATACACCTCCTAGGTATTCTGTGCCATGAGAAGATATACTGCACGCAGAAAAGCCTTTAAGTTTAAAAAACAAACTGTAAATTCAGGCTGTCTGGCTTCCCATGATCAGATATAGAGCATCACCAAGCTGGCCAGGCCCCACAGACACATACACAACCCATATTTATTTTTTATGGAGCTAAGTGAAAATGTTCCACAGAATTAACTTCTAGCACATCGACTGGTCATTTTTATCCCAGGAAAAAGAGCATTAAAATACCTCCAAGGCCGCATAATTACAAATAAATATATTTAAAAAATTCTATAAACTTCATTTACTGCCTTGTTTTTTTATACAGCTTTTGGTTTCTAATTGTACTGTGACAATTGTATTTTTATTAATTTGTTAATTTTTATACCTTTAGATACAGTCTTATAACGCTGAATAAATCAATGTTAAGCTTCATTTGATCACAGAATCATTAGGGATTGGAAGGGACCTCAAAAGATCATCTAGTCCAATCCCCCCTGACACAGCAGGATCGCCTAGACCAAGTCACACAGGAACACATCCAGGAGGGTCTTAAATGTCTCCAGTGAAGGAGACTCCACAACCCCGCCTGGGCAGCCTGTTCCAGAGCTCTGTCACCTTCACTGTCAAGAAGTTCCTTCTCATATTGATGTGGAACCTCCTATGCTCCAGCTTACACCCATTGCCCCTTGTCCCGTCACTAGATGACATTGAGAAGATCAGCACCTATTCTGCAGCGCATGAATTAAACAATCTACATAAAGAATAAAACATGATTTCTGAAAATGTGTTCTACTCTGTAAAATTGATATTTGAATCACTTTGCTGTCAGCCCCTCCAGGTGACCACAGATAAACTGAATCTAGTGGCATTACCATAGACTGGTGTTGTCACCAAAACACGGTAAAGGGGAGAAATTCAATGGGGAGAACAGCACCTAAGAAATGAAACAGCAGCCATAGCTAATGAACCTGGCAGGTTTGGTTTGGAGAGCTAAGTGTATATTTACGAGCCACGTGCATTCTATGCAATTAACTTTAAAATACTCTTACTCACATCTAAAGACAGGTTAACCTAAAATCAGACAGAAAAAAATACAGCCCAGCGGAAGGCAGGAAGAAAGGAACTTCAGATTTACTTTGTCTGAATGATTTTGTTTTCCTAGCAAGGAGTTAATGACCACAGTAGTTTTGGGCCTCTCTGAAGTCCTTATGTTGGCCATTTTTCTGTTGTATTTGATGCCTTGCTCAACTCCAAAGGCAAAAAGAGGGGGGCAGGAAACAGCTCTGCATCACATTACAGTGAACCCTTAAGGCATTTTTCAGTGCCAGGGACGGCAGTCGCTGACACGTTACTGAACCATGGGGCTGCCAGACATTACAGCTTCTTAATACTCATGTGTTTCTTGCAGCTGCCAATAAAGTTACGCATCGCATTAATTTCCACGGAGCAAAACTGAGGTGTAACACACACTGAAAACCACAGAAGATAAAAGTTTCCAATACCTTCTCTACATCTTTCTGCCATTTCAAGTTGCTGCGGTAGGAGCTGAGGAAGCATGAAGACGGCAGCTTAGCAAGATGTCATTTCTGAAGGCATTTTAGAACAAATTCAAAAGGAAGAGAGAATCTGACACCTTCAGAGATTGAAGCACTGGTATATTTTGAAAAAACCTACTTGAAAACTGTATGGGTATCTCAAAAATTTCAGTTTTCATCTTTTACCAAAGAGAAAGAGAGAGGGAATTATATCCTTTTGTCATCCCACACTCTGAGGTGCTAGTGCCCTTAAAATTATCTTTATTATGCTGCTCCCAAGCTGTTTGACTAGAAAGTGAAGAGAGAGAGTGCCATATGCTGAGGAAAATCACTCTCTACTGAATGGTTGATCACATCATGGTGTCGATTAAGGACTGCTGCCAAACACCTATAGGCATTTTGGGCTTGTTATTAGGCATCCTCTCATCTCTGTATGTTAGAAATACTCTTGCACTGTTCTCTGTACCTGGACTATGAATAATTGGTGCCATTTTACTTCTGTCATCTCTATCTGGTATATTGTGAGATGCTTATGCACTGTACATAGTCCTTCTTTCTCCTCACTTCAAGCTCGATCCTGCATCTTCTCCTCAGGTAAGAGATCCCTACTAACATGAGGAATACAGGCTACAAAAGCACTTTGATAGTTCATCCTTGTTACGCATGAGGCAAATGTCCATGTATGGATGGACCCTTGTGCAGGGTTGCACACAAAGCATGGCATAGTTATCAGCAACGTGGCAGTCATTGCACTGGTGAGCTTTGGCCCTGGAAAGCTGCAACCACAATTAAGCCAGCTTAACTGGTTTGCAGCATGGAGCTTTGCAGGGTATTGATATTTAAAATGGACAGCATGTTCCCCGTGCCACTGTTTCTTACACTGGGAAGCCCGTTATCCCTCAGTAACAGAATCTGACACTACTCTGGATGAACACCTGTATTCTATTTGGAACAGGAGAATTCATTTTCACAAAGCATTAGCACAGTCATGGATCCCTGAGCACTCATTTGGAGATCCTTACTGATGCAAATTTGTTTAATAAAAGGAAGAAACCAGACTTGTGAAAGCTGTGCTTTATAGGCAACTCCCAGTCACAATCTTGAGACTTCTGGCAAAGGTCAGGCGCTAAGATCTGGAAAGAAGTCTTCTTAGACAAGGTTCCATTTGAACACATCAAAAAAGTATTTCCTTGATCTATTTTTATCTACAACAAGGATTCATTGGCCATGCCATTTTACTTCCATAATTATCTGTTGCTAATGAAATTAAAAGGGCATTTTTTCAACAACAGGAATAGAGATGGACTTTAATGCACCCTCTCAGTCACTTCATTGTGTTAAAATGGAATAGAAAAAATAGGATCTCGACGCTAGAAAAGGTGACATCAGATTTGGGCCTGAGAGCATTCTTATGAGTGCAGAAAACACAGAACATTCTCAGACTTCAAAGATGGCAGGTTTTGGAAATACAAATTAAAAATCAGAAGAACACTTTGAGTGGACAACCTACTGAACCTGTTCAACCTATAGAAAGGCATGAACACTAAACAACGTTGTCATACATTCATACACTGAAGAAAACTGCAAAAGAGAATCATTAGGGATTGGAAGAGACCTCAAGAGATCACCTAGTCCAGTCCCCCTGCCACAGCAGGATCACCTAGACCAAGCCACACAGGAACACATCCTATGTTCCAGCTGACACCCATTGCCCCTCGTTCTATCACTACATGATATTGAGAAGAGCCTGGCTCCATCCTCCTGACACCCACCCTTCAAATATTTATAGACATTAATGAGGTCACCCCTCAGTCTCCTTTTCTCCAAGCTCAAGAGACCCAGCTCCTTCAGCCTCTCCTCATAAGGAAGGTGCTCCACTTCCTTTGTCATCCTCATTGCCAAAAAGGCCAGTAATCTTCCATCAAACACATTACCATGCAAACACCGACCTCACTGTCCCTTATACACACTCCTTTCCGAATCCATGACTTGGGTTTTAGTATACTTTACCTACTTTTCCTTAAATCCACCTATCTAACCTTTTGAACTATTTACAGCTTCTCCCCTCCTCCATGTGATGTTGACTAGAGCATGCCAGTGATGCAGTATTGCAAACACAGCCATGCAGCAGGTCACACCACTCTATGCAACTCCATAAGTATACATACCATGGACTATGAGGCTTCTCAGAGGCAGCACCAGACTGTGAGCCCTTGTGTTGCTCAGTAGGTGAAGCATCCCTGTAAACACTTCTTTAGATGACAAAACAGTCCAGTTTCAGAAACAGCTCATAACATTATTTAGCACAAAGTACAGTATCAATATAAATATATGATATATCTATATCAATATCTATGACATGGATTAAGAAAGTTTTCCTAATATGAAGCAGAAATAGGAATTGCCAGATGCAGATAAAAATGATAAAGGTTGAATAATATAATTAACACATGCCATAAAGCACCAAAGTCCTAAGGCACGTACATTTCATCATGACAACATGGAATTATCTACAGAGTTCAATAAACTAAACGCAAAGGCTAACACTGTTTGCAACCTCTATCCTGCAAAATGAAATCCAGCATCTGTAGCTGAGTGGCACTAGTGGGGTTGGTTACTCTGGTTCGGTTCATCAGATATTCCAGGATAAGAATACTTTCTAAAAAAGAGCATGGTGCTCACAGCTTACTATTTGGATCATGGTCTACATGGAGATAACAATTAAAAGAATCTTAGTGATGACCATCTCGAGGGAAATGGAAGCAGGGTGAAATCTATTCATTCCCAAAGGGTGTAGTTATGGCATTTGGGATCTAAACATACATTTAAAGGAGGGACTAATCAGTAAACATACAGCAAGTATGTATCTGTCATGTATGCAATGCAAAGATGAAATAAAACTCTTTGCAGAGATGACTTCTCTCACATTATGGGGATGGTCATGTAGGTCATTAGTTTGTCCAGGCAGTGTGACAAAAAAAAGGTACTACTCTTTCTACTTCTGCTTCTTACAGGATTTAGAAGTACGAGAGAGGTCAGGTGTGCAGCTTATGTAAGAACAGATGTGAAAAGACTCCTTTAAAAGTCTCCAATACGATCCCCAAACCTGGAACACGTTTTTATTGTAATGATTTTCCTCTGAATGAACATGCATGCCAAAGTATGTGATGCCAAAGTGACGGAGAAGGCAACAATACTGTATTTGTATATGATATAATTTTCCTGGATGCATACATTAGCTTCTGCACTGCCTCAACAGCAGCTAATTCTATCTCCAATAAAACAAAAGAAATAAAAAAAGACATTCAAAAACATTTCAACAAAGTGCAGAAAAGATGATAAAAATTAAAATATTAATTTGTTCAATACTGTTACTATAAAAGATGTTGTTGTACATCTAGCACAAAAGTAGAGTTGTTAGGAAATACTCATTTTCTAGGATGGAGTTTTTGAAATACATCAGTCTCCCTTGGAACAACCCTCTCTAGCTGAGGCTGCTGCTCATGTGGTTAAGCAATTCATTATATGGTGCTATAACACTGCACAATCTTCATCAATTAAATGTGTAGCAGCTTCCCTGCACCTGACACACAGGTCCCCATTCACTTTGCACTGAAGTGACATCCTCATGTTAGCTGACAAGTAAGATCACTGTGAGATTTGAACTCTGTGATTTGATTCCCCACAATACATGTAGGACTTCTCTGCTGTGAGCAGCAAAGCTCAGCATCCAATCACTGCTGCTAGCAAGATGCAGCCATTTCAGCTTGTTGGTTGTCAGAACATAGGTGCCTTGCAGCCTTCCCTAGGTTCTTTCCATGGGGCCAAGAAAGGCTAAAACCCCCTGCTGTATCTCTGAAGCCTGCAGCTTTTTGCTGGCTGTAGCAGGGCAGAAGCCCTCTCGGATGCTTTGTATTTCAGTATTTCTGTAATTGCTTTTCATTTTGACAAGCTGTTAGATCGCTGAAGAGCAAGGTCCCATGTTGCAGCTCAGTGAACGTTCCCATTTGTCTGCCTGCAGTTATTGTAGTGACTCTGTCTTTTGGACTGAGGAGACCTGTGATTGCCAGCCAGGACACTCATCCATCACTGCCTTTACTGTCTAGATACAATTTGGTGGCATTAAGCCTGACAGCCCCACATGCTGTCACATTATGACTGCATAGTTCAGCAGCACCACTACAGTTTAAGGTCTGTTGGAATTACTGTTATAAACAGCACTTTTCAATGGGCTGATCACTTTGCTATTTGAAATTGCACAAAGTTAAAGCTCAAAATATAAATCATCATTCTTCTTTTCTTTAAAATAGAGACAGGTCCCAACCCAAATGACAGGTTCAGTTCCAGTTTGACAATACATCTGTATCTGAAATGTTTCTAGGTACTTTCAGACAATGTTTTGTCCTTTCCATAGCAGACAAAAATATCTCTGTGGATGCCAAGTTTGCCTCTGTGACCCATGCTGCTCAGAACCTCTGAAAGCAGCTCAAAGACTACTTCTGCAGTTTACAGGCTGACCTAGACACTATGACTTCTGGTTCAGGTCAAACTTACTTTATTGGAAGTCTATTTTTGTGCAGCTTGACAACATACAGGAGAATTGGCTTCCCTTACATTTCCCACCAGAATAAAAAGGGATAATTTTCAGTTGTTTTTCACCCTATATGACTTTTTAAATACTTCCCCCCCCCCCCTTTTCTTTTAAAACAGCTATAGCCATGTACGTGTAAGTGTTTCACAATTAAGTAGGAGCTAAGAGGCTTTGGGCAAGTTCTTCTAATGGCTAGAGAAGGTCCATGTCCTAAATAGAAAATCCAAGCACTAACAAAAAAACCTCAGACAAAAATCCCCACCTGAGGGTGGTATCACTTCCTGTGGCTTCTTGAAACACCCTGGGAAAGAAAAGGTTCATTATCACTGGAGACAAACTTTATAACTCTTATCCAGCCCTCAACTTCAGTGAGGAGTGGCTGGTATTTCAAATGAGAAAAGTTAACATTAGCATCTGGGAAAACTGTCACAATAGTACCTCAAGTAATACCTCACATCTAGCTAAGATAAGGTCCAAGACAAGCACAGTAACTCTTCACAGCTTGCACAGGCACAGAAGTGCAGTCAGTTGAATACGTAAGGACTGTGTACAGTATCACAGTAATGCTAAGGTTGGAAAAGACCTCAAAGATCATCCAGTCCAACCTAAATCCAAATAAACCAAGTAAACCTAACATCTAACATCTAGATCATGCCACTCAGCACCTCATCCAGCCTAACCTTGAACACCTCCAGGGATNCTCATGTTAAGTTTGCTGTCCACTAGTAGCCCCAAGTCTCTCTCCACCCGAAAACTCTCTAAGAACTCCATTCCCAGCCTGTAGCTCTGCCTGGGATGGTTATAACCAAAATGCAGAACCCGACACTCACAAATGTTCTGCATAAACACCCCTTAACGATTCTAAAGTTTCTCCAAGGATTCATTTTAAACCTGCGTTTTTATGGAGTTTGTTCAGGCAGTCTCAGGTCTTGCGCCCAGAGAAGTGTGGATAACACAGAGGCTCCAGCAGCTATTGCTTTCCACGGACCCGAAGACTAAATATATTCACCTTTAAAACTGAGAATTAACACTGCATGTCTGAAAAGTGAGAGGTGGTGGTTGCTGTTCTGATCTTACTTAGTCTTGATCTTAGTCAAGACCAATTCTTTTCTGTCTGCCAGGATCACAGCTGAGAAGATCCACAAACAATATATCTTTACGTTATTGCTTTATGTGGGCCATTCAGATCCCAGTATTTCCTACTTTACAGTAAGCGGAGGAAAAACCACATCAAGCAGTAACCAAAATTAAGAACTTCAGATAAGTTACTGAATCTTAGATTTTTTGTTTCTTTATGAAGTTCAGCATCTGTTTTCAATGTGTGAGAAATGGTCATTTGCCAATACACTTGGTGCAGACAGACTTCTCAGCTCATTTACTTACTTGCAAGAGCAGCTACTCCACCGAGCAGGCACACCAGTCAGAGGCTCAGCAGTGATCGATGTTTCCCTTGGCCTGGCCAAAGTTCCTTCCTCTGTTTCCTTACTAAGTACTCCGAGGTTTATAGCCTATCCAAAGCACCGTTTTGTGTTTCCCCCATTGTTTACTCACCCTCTGGCCCCTTCTAGTCTGTTTAGTTATCCCCTTTCATGGCATTGGTTGGCTTGTCCTTTAATCACAGAGCTGATTTCAGCTCTCTGGAAGTCCTCTCCCCGCTATGGTGTCTGAAGGAACCAGAAGACAAAAAAAAATCAAAATTAATGCACACAGGCCAAACACTAGTATATGTCACTTATTTTTTTTCAGCTACTTTGGAAATGACAAAAGATGGCTCTTAGGTGTGAAATAATTTTAAGTGTTCATCCTGCTTAGTTGTTGCTTTTCTACCAAGAGACCCCACGGCAGCAGTAAAGTCCAAACCTACCGGTTACTTCTGTTGTCATGCCATTTCTTTTCTTGTGTGAGGCTTCCTGAATTGTGATGAGTACACTCACTGCACTGAAAGGGGAACCTACCCTCTAACTATGAAACAAAACAGAGGTGGGATTTTTGCTGTTATTGCATATTAACATGTTAACAATTTCACATATTTCCATCCCTCTCAAATGTGAATCTGAACAAGAGCACATGTTGGTTAGCACTTTCTCAGAGAGTTCATGAGTGCTTCATAATGGGTGACGTGTTTTCATGTTTAGTATGAAATCATAAGAGTATTTTTAAAAGAGTGTTTTAAATGTAATTTTACACAAATAAATTATTTTTTCTTCTAGAAGTACACAATTCAAAATTATTAAAAAGAATAAAAGTTGCAGAAAGTTGGTTTAGCAAAACCATAATTTTCTTTTAAAAGAAATGTCTTTTTTCCAGTGTAGGCATCACTGACCTCAAAACAAGCGCATGGATAAGAGTGCACAGGGGAATTGATCTGGGGCATCCTGCTGTAGTGGGGGGATTGGACTGGATGATCTTTTATGGTCCCTTCCAATCCCTAAAGTTGTGTGGTTCTACGAGTTATGGGTGTGAGCTGGAAAACAGGAGGTTCCACATACATATGAGAAGGAACTTCTTCACATTGAGGGTGACAGAGCACTGGAACAGGCTGCCCAGGGAGGTCGTGGAGTCTCCTTCTCTGGAGACATTTAAAACCCGCCTGGACTTGGTCTAGGTGATGCTGCTGTGTCAGGGGCATTGGACTAGATGATCTTTCGAGGTCCCATCCAATCTCTGATGTTCTGTGGTCCTGTGGCTTTGATACTTTTCAATGAGGAGCTTCTGAATAAAGTAGAGAGAAAAAACAGCATAAAGACTGGTATTTGTAGGAGTATTACTGCTATACAATTTGATCTCTGTACATTTATTTGCAAAATATCATGCTGAAAGAAGAGCTAGGGCACCGAATAAAGTCACCACTCTTACAGAAATTACTTAACATCAAAGCATCAGTAATTTAATTAAGTTTAAAGCATTATTACTTAGCTCTCTCTGATATACTCTGGTATGTAGCAATGTAGGACTACACCTAGTTTTGTAATTTTCTTCTGTTGTACCTATAAAGACAGCTCTGGGACTGAAGTCACGATGCTTACAGAGTGTGTATGCTGGCTAGATGCTTTTGCCATTCCTATTTGCATAAAAAAAAGGAACATTTCTTTGAAACAGGCAGAAAGGAAACTAAAAGTCACATCTCATCTCATAATGAGAATACGGGTTACATTTACTCATGTTCATAGCTTAAAGAACAGATGAAACCCCACAGGGAAAAAAATATGAAGTCCTCATTCTCCTATTTAATGTTCCCTCAATTTTCATTAATGCAAACATTTGCATAAAAACTAAGGTCTTTTAAACATGTTTTTAGAGTCCATACAGCCTTCTGACATTAGACCTTTATGCAATATGTTCATTTCCACAGCAACTGTTTAACAGATGCCAACGGTACACATATTATGCTGAGGATTAACTGAAAATCAAAGAAAGAAAAGGTCCCATTCTTATGTAAATTTAACTAATAGTAAGGCAAAAAAGGTAAGAGGATAGGAATTTACGCTGCAACATCGATAATTTAATCTTGAATTTGAATGTGTCATCTACAACCTCACCTCGAACTGATATTGACTTTTCCTAAATGTTTTTGCTTTAGAAAATGCTGACTTGTCAGAACTACGAACATATCGATCTAGGGTAAAATTTCAAAAGACAGAGAAATTTTCCACCCTCCCTTGTTTCTCATTTATCTTCACTCTTCCCTCAAATCCAGAAAACAAAAGTGAAGCAACTGTGCCCCTAGGGAAAAGTCTTCACGTCTGTACTGACCCTACGTTTACAATCTCTTAGCTCCAAATCAGGGAAAGTCTTTGACTAAATTCTGGAGTCTCTCACTCTGGTTTTCACAAAATACAATATGGGAAGACATGATACTTGTGAAAAAAATTTGCCAACAACAAGTTTCAAGGATCCTAGTAACTGACAGACAGAATGAGATTTTGTGGCCCTTCTAGGAAGCAGCTTTTGTTCCAAGACCGAGGAAAAAATGTGATGCAAATACTATCACTTCTGGTTTATGTCTCTTTTTGTTTTAGTGGCATGAACTTCAGCATGACAGATTCGGAGATTCCTCAGGTATTCCATTCTAATCAGCCACCTGCCTGCTCTGTCTGCTTAGACACCCAACATGCAGGAGTCATTACTGAACTAGCCACTCAAGGAGATACAATTATGCTCAAACTCATGCAGCCACACGCCACACAGACTTTGGCAGGACTTAAACTTGATGGAAAGAAAGAGAAGTCTCTAACTGCAGTATTACTAGGGGAAATACACCTGTAAGTTATCAGTGCATTATTTAAAAGTAGCAGTTGTGAAAGCTGGCACACAACATTTTCCTATGATTTTGTTGCTTTGGATTACATCTATGAGCCGGGCTTCTCCCCGGGAGATGGCATGCCATGCACAGCACTATTTCAAAAACTCCCATGCAAGGTTTTCCAGCAGGTACAGATAGAAATCTGCAGCTCAGATTTTCCTGTGGAAGGCACTGCTGGTTACTCATATTGTCTCTAGCTGCTGACAACTCAGCCAGTGAAACTGGATTACTTCCAGACTTGCAGATATCCATGCGGCAGCACACCACACACCTGGACCTCATCCTGGGAATGGTGACTGCTGCCTGTACACAGCATCAGGTGTGAGAGCACGTCCCTGAGAGACAGCGTGAGCATTCACCAGAATGGACTTGGAAAAGCGTGTGGAGCGGCAAAAGCAGTTTCAGGTTTTTTCCTAAAAATGAGAGGTTTTAATACTGTCCCACAGAAGTCAATAGGCTCCCAGCAAAGTAAAATACATCCTAAAACAAAACAGAAAAACCAGCAAAGGCCGAGCAGGACTGTCTGTTCACTGGTCACTGCTGTGCCCGGTTATCAACTCTGGAATGACACTCAAGGGTTGGTAGTAGTTGTGCAGGTAATGAAAGAGTCCCTGAACACTAAAATGAATAAAGGACTTGAGTCCTTCATTTAGATTTTTGGCACTTTTTAACCTTACCCCCAACTCCTTAAAGGAACTTTCCAGAATTATATTCTAAACCTCTTTCTATAGTCTCTCCCAATCTCACACCCTTCTCGTTGCAATCTTCCTCTTCACTCAGTACAAGCTATTACTAAGCCTAAATATCAGGTTGTGTCTCCAGCATCTTTCTCATTCACCAAACTCTTCTCTGGCTTTCCAAGATCATCACCAGCTGTCTGAGATTCCACCATCTGAGAAAAGCAACTTTCCAAGTCCTCACATCTCCACTATGTCTAACTCTTCTATGGCACCACCTCTGAGACAGTCATTCTCTTCTTTCCTTACCAAGAAAAACACACATGATGATCTCACTTCATTTGAAATAACCTCAAGTACTGCAGCATCCCATTTCCTGAAAAATACAGTCTGACCCAATCTTTAACATGGAATCTGAAAAAAACCCCATTAGAACGTTTCTTTATCACCAATTGGCTTACTGTTCTTAAGTGTCTTGTCCTGTTCTTTATCACCATACATATATTCTCCTGCTTTTGCCCTACAATACAATGCAACACCACCCAAAAGCCTCTTGGGTTGTCTCTGTAACCTGGCTATAATACAGAATCACAGAACCACTCTGGTTGGAAAAGACCCCAGGGATCATCAAGTCCAACCACCTACCCTACGTTATAAGCTCAAGTCTAAACCACACCCCTCAATACCTCATCCAAAGGGTCTTTAAAAACATCCAGAAATGATGACTCAACCACATACCTGGGCAGCCCATTCCAGTGCCTGACCACTCTTTCTGTGAAAATATTTTCCTAATATCAAGTCTAAAACTACCCTGTTGTAACTTGAACCCCTTCCCTCTTGTTCTATCACTAATTGCTTGTGAGAAGAGACCTGCACCAACCTCTCCACAACGTCCTTTCAGGTAGCTGTAAAGAGTGATGAGGTGTCCTCTCAGCCTCCTCTTCTTCAAAGAGCCCCAGCTCTTTCAGTCTTTCTTCATAAGATTTATTCTCCAGGCCCTACACCAGCTTAGTTGCCCTCCTCTGCACCTGCTCCAGCACCTCCACATCCCTATTGTATTGAGGTGCCCAAAACTGGACACAATACTCAAGATGTGGCCTCATCAGTGCTGAGTACAGGGTGACGATAACCTCCCTGCTCCTGCTGGCCACACTATTTCTAATACAAGCCAGGATGTCATTTGCCTTCTTGGCCCCCTGGCCACACTGCGGGCTTATAATTATCTTCCTGTCAATTAGAACCCCCAGGTCCCTCTCTGCCAGACAGCTCTCCAGGCACACCTTCCCAAGCCTGTAGCATTGCATGGGGTTTTTGTGTCCCAAGTGCAGGACCTGATGTGTGGCCTTGTTGAAGCTCATGCCATTAACATTGGCCCATTGCTCCAATCTATCCAAGTCTCTCTGAAGACCCTCCCTACCTTCTGGCAGATGAACACTCCCACCTAACTTGGTGTCATCTGCAAATTTACTAATGACACACTCTGTCCATATCAAGATCATCAAAAAGATGTTAAACAGAGATGGTCCCAACACCGAGCTTTGAGGCACTTGTGACAGGCCACCAGCTGGATTCAACCGCATTAACCATCTCTCTTTGGGGCGGCCAGTCAATCCAGCAGTTTGTGTGCTCATCCAAGCCATGAGCAGCCAGCTTATCAAGGAGAATTCTATGAGAAACAGTGTCAAAGGCTTTTTGAAAGTCCAGGTAAACAATATCCACAGCCTTTCCCTCATCCAGTAGTCGGGTCATCCTGTCATAAAAGGAGATCAGGTTCCTCAGGCAGGACCTGCCTTTAATAAACTCATGTTGACTGGGCCTGATCCCCTTGTTGTCTTGTACCTGAAATGTGAAGGCATTTGAGATGATGTGTTCCATGACCTTCCCTGGTACTGAGGTCAGACTGACAGGTCTATAGTTTCCTGGGTCCTCCTTTCTGCCCTTCTTGCAGATGGGTGTTGCATCTGCCACCTTCCAGTCCATTGGGACCTCCCCAGCTGGCCAGGATTTTGCCTAAATAATGGAAAGTGGCTCGGTGAGCACATCTGCAATACCACACAGACTGGCTCTAAGCACTGGTCTGAAAAGGAGACCTTTTGAAAAGGAGAGGATCATAGACTGTATCATACTTGTGGGGTTCTAACTGTGTCCTACAAAGGCAATTTGAAAGAAAATAAGAGCAACTAAGAGATGAAGGTGTGAAGTTAAAAAGAATGGAGAAGTCTCCAGACTTGTGGCGTTTGGCTTGGGTCTTAAAATTAGAAAGACAAATGGCTATTTTCAGGTATTATAAATGACAGATAGCTTTATGGTGTGTGTTTGCGCTGGCTTTAGTGGATAGTTTGACAACTTTATTGCTTCTGTACTTTAAGAGACTAAGATGTTGTGGAACTTCACATTCAAGATATGGTCTCATAAACCAAAGTAACTAAAACTGGAAAGCAAATAAAGAAAAAGAATAGCTACTGCCGTGCTAGGAGATATTAAAAATGGAAATGGTTATAGCCACCAATTAACACTCAGATTGCCTGTAGAAAGAGACACCATAAATTTCCACACCTCAGGTATGATAATTCCTTTTAATATGTTATTGTATCACTGCCAAAAGACTCTCTGTGTTGTGCACTCTTCCAAGAAATACTTGTGCACTCTTTGTTTTCCAGAAGGTATTGGTGTACAACATCAGCCGAATATTTCTCTTTCTAATCCAGCTAACTCAAAATTAGCTTCTTCCCACAAAACCTCTCCGAGAAGCAGAGGCAGCTACAATTCCTCTGAGCATTATTCAAAAGAAAAGGTACCAATTTAATGGCACTGAGTAAATGCAACCTTGTTCATGGGAAGAGGTAATTTCCTACGTTTCTGTTGCTAATTTCTGCCTAATTTTCATCAGCAGCCTGCACTGAAAACAGAGTTTGGCTTTGCCTGTGCTCCATGTTCCGAGCTGGTTACATCTATGAGCGAATACCTGATTTTTCTCTCTGTTTTGTGTCTCTGTAACATCTGTGGTACTGCCACATGAGTTCTAGTCTGAGTGACACTTAGCTACAATTTCATAATAATTGGACTGTCACGTTTCTTGGTAGAAGTTATTGCAAAATCTTGCAACACACTTTGAAAATCGAATAATTTGCATAAGGGTTATCTTATTAGCAACAGATACATCATGTTTTACCTCTTGGCTTCGCACTGCTTGACATTTGATGCATAAAGAGAGATGACTCTATCATTAAAAAGCCAAACCCACACAAAGTAGTGAAAACTTGAAGAACTTCAAATTAGTAGTAAAATTTATTCTTAATTTCTCTTACTCACAGGAAGGTAATTGAGACCCTCCAGTATCTGGTCCACAACAGAAAACATAGCGGCAACCATTGTTGAAGGCTTCGTGAAGCAGACAGCAACACAATGCTATGAAAAGCAAAGTTAAAAGAGTTAGAAAATAAAACTATAAAGGCAGTTGCCAACAGTCATTCCGCTTGACAGAAATATTCAATTAGAGTTTCCAAAACCTTGGGGAAATTGGGTAATTCTCTGAAGAATTCATTGAATGTTCTAATTTTTTGCTTAAGAATCACTTTGCTTAAAGATCTCAGCAAAGTCAACTGTTTCTGTATCAATGTCTGACTTAAAACCGAATCCCAAATGAATAAGTTGTCAGCTACATCTGCGTAACTAATTCCCCATATTAGTCAGTCATATGAACTTTCCCAACGTCACTGGAGTTGCTCTTAATGATAAATGCAAGATAAAAATCTGACAAAAAAAACGAGGCTAGCTGCTGTTTCACTTCAGAGCTTTGCTTTCTGAAACATGTACTCCACTTTTGGCTATAATTATAGCAGGTTTTACAGCAGATAGTTATTATAACTAATTTGTACTTACACGAATAATTATGGATAAGAAGAATGGTTGCTTACCAGTTTTTCTTTCACATCTGGAGAAGACCAGAAGCACAACAGCAGCTGTCTGAATGCTGTCATGAATTTGTTCCTATTTATTCACTGAATGCTTTTAATTTTCTTTGCTGATGATAAATGGTCTATTGGAACCTCATACATTTCCCATCAACTTGTGTTACTGGTTAAGTGGATTTCTGAACAGGCAAATCACGTTCACTTGACAAAGACAGTAAACAAAACACACACAAATACCTTCATATCAATCAGTACACACAAGCTACCTGTTACAGAAAGCTTGGTTGGTTTTTTTTATTCCTCCATAAGTTCACAGGTGATTCAGTTCCTACTGCTTAACTGCTGGAAATTATTTTTGCCAAAATTGTTAGGACAAACAATTAGGAGTCGCTGTCCACTGCTCCCCTCAAAAATATCCCACACAATGGCGTGGCTAAGATGATATTTGGTAGTATCAACTTTAAATATAAGATAATAGCATTGCATTAATTAAGTCCTTTTCTATTTTTTTTCCCCAGTGATTTTTTAATAGGCATTTTCATGTCTAGTAATATTTCTCTTGGTAGAGTAGGATAAACTTATCAAATACTGTCTCAAATCCTTAATTTATAACAAATCTAAATTTAAAATCTACCATATATTTTTACCACATGCACAATTACACTTAATATTCGTAAACTGGCATTTGGTTTACTTCCATGTTTAAAGGCATTAATTGCCACCAGCACAAAGAACCCCACACTGCATTCTGAATTTTTGTCTTCGGTTTTGGCCACCTCAGTACAAAAAGGACAGTGAGGTGCTGGAGCAGGTCTAAAGAAGAGTAATGAAGTAGTTAAAAGTGTAGAGGACAGGTCTTATGAGGAGCATCTGAGGAAATGGGAGTTTAGTCTGGAGAAAAGGAGGCTGAAGGGAGACCTGAGTGCTCTTTACAGCTACCTGAAAGGAGGTTGTTGACAGGTGGGGGTCGGTCTCTTTGCCCAAGACACTATCAATAGTATAGGAAGAAACAGCCTCAAGTTGTGCCAGAGGAGATTTAGACTGGATATATGGGAAAATTTAATCACAGACAGAGTGGTCAGGGATTGGAACAGCCTGCCCAGGGAAGTGGTGGAGTTGCTATCCCTAGAGAGGCTAAAAAAACCACATAAATGTGGCACTAGGAAACATGGTTTGGTGAGTGTGGTGGCGCTGGGTTGACAGTTGCACTGGAGTTCTCTTCCAACCTTCATACTTCTAAGGTTCTATGATTTTATGTGCAAATGGCCATGTAAACAGTGACATACAAGATTAAAACTGATCTTTTGATGTATTCTTGCTGGGTGTGTAGCAAAAGAATTCCACCGTTCAGAGACCATACCGTAAACAAAACAGCGTCCTGAATGAAGGTGAGTTCCATGTTCTGCAGAAACTGACGGTCAGATGGGTCTTTGAGCAACCTGGTCTAGTGAAGGTGATCCTGCCCACGGCAGAGGTGTTTGAACTAGATGATGTTCAAGGTCCCTTCCAACTCATATCATTCTATGAATCCTGTTGCAAAGTACTATATGCATAGGGAAAACAAAACCATTACGTACAAATTTTCAAGAACTTTTTATTTCGTTTTATGAAATCTCTGTACAGATGAGAACTGAAATTTGAATCCAAGGTTGTCACATTTAATTACTAATAAATCTTAGACTAAGTCTTCTGAGTCAATTTTAATAATTGAAGAATTTGCTCCTACAAATCCTTCCAAAGGAGAAAACTCATATTGTTTAACATGACAGTATGGCTTTCTGAGCTCTATAATAAGGAAGTATAAAATATAGCTGCAAAATGTTACTGTATGTCTGGAACAGCT
>VXBP01001401.1:0-212410 GCA_013400115.1 Rhinopomastus cyanomelas | reverse complement strand
GTAGAGGACAGGTCTTATGAGGAGCATCTGAGGAAATGGGAGTTTAGTCTGGAGAAAAGGAGGCTGAAGGGAGACCTGAGTGCTCTTTACAGCTACCTGAAAGGAGGTTGTTGACAGGTGGGGGTCGGTCTCTTTGCCCAAGACACTATCAATAGTATAGGAAGAAACAGCCTCAAGTTGTGCCAGAGGAGATTTAGACTGGATATATGGGAAAATTTAATCACAGACAGAGTGGTCAGGGATTGGAACAGCCTGCCCAGGGAAGTGGTGGAGTTGCTATCCCTAGAGAGGCTAAAAAAACCACATAAATGTGGCACTAGGAAACATGGTTTGGTGAGTGTGGTGGCGCTGGGTTGACAGTTGCACTGGAGTTCTCTTCCAACCTTCATACTTCTAAGGTTCTATGATTTTATGTGCAAATGGCCATGTAAACAGTGACATACAAGATTAAAACTGATCTTTTGATGTATTCTTGCTGGGTGTGTAGCAAAAGAATTCCACCGTTCAGAGACCATACCGTAAACAAAACAGCGTCCTGAATGAAGGTGAGTTCCATGTTCTGCAGAAACTGACGGTCAGATGGGTCTTTGAGCAACCTGGTCTAGTGAAGGTGATCCTGCCCACGGCAGAGGTGTTTGAACTAGATGATGTTCAAGGTCCCTTCCAACTCATATCATTCTATGAATCCTGTTGCAAAGTACTATATGCATAGGGAAAACAAAACCATTACGTACAAATTTTCAAGAACTTTTTATTTCGTTTTATGAAATCTCTGTACAGATGAGAACTGAAATTTGAATCCAAGGTTGTCACATTTAATTACTAATAAATCTTAGACTAAGTCTTCTGAGTCAATTTTAATAATTGAAGAATTTGCTCCTACAAATCCTTCCAAAGGAGAAAACTCATATTGTTTAACATGACAGTATGGCTTTCTGAGCTCTATAATAAGGACGTATAAAATATAGCTGCAAAATGTTACTGTATGTCTGGAACAGCTTAGGTTTCTTATTCATGTGACATTCTTTTGTTGCCTGTCTTGCTGCACAGCTGTCCTGTTATGGTCACACAACCCCGGGCAGGCTTGCCAGTCTCTATCTAGTAAGGTTAAGCCTGAAAGAAATCAACGGATTTTACTATTTCCATTTTTAAATATTGAAGATTCACTTTCAATATGGAACTTAATTGGAGTTTAAACCTCATTAACAGCATCTGAGACTTTAAATAAGATGAAACATTGAGCAAGAGGATAATTTTATAGATTGAGCCTATCTTTTCAGCACAGACAGTCAAAGGTAATTTATCAGAGCACATTTTGGTACAATATGGCCAAAACACTGCTGATGGACCTGTCTGATCCCTTATCATTGAACCTAAATTTTGGATTAGATTTATTCCAGGGCATGTGAGCAGAAAACACGTGAAATGCTATACACTAAGCTAAGACAATTGGTTATATTTTGTGAAAAGATGCATTTCCCTAAAAGATGCTCTCCCACAGCCAGTCAAACAGTCAGTCTGCTGCTTCTACGAAGCACCATACAGCTTTATACACAAAAATATATCCTGGTTTTCTTCAAGTCTTTAAAACTCAGTGTTTCATAGTTAATTCCTCAGTCATGTAGTATGTACAGCTGGAGACCAAATAATGTCTGTTCCAGTTTCCCAGGCTTGTTTTAAGTATGTTCTCATGGGTCCTTCTGCAATTTCCTCCACTCCATCCCTTAGCCAGATATCCATCTCTCTCCATCTCCTGAACCGGTATGTTCTGCTTTTGTTAACAATTTAGATTTAAGGTAGGGATGACAGTTTTGCCCCTTAGTCTCTAGACAGCTCAAAATATGGGTCTGGATACTATAATCTGTTTCATGCAGGATGAAATGCCTGCACAGAATCCCACCACTTTCTGATAGGCTTCAAATAAGAGCAAGTTTCTATACATACGTATCCCACTGCAAAAATGAGCATCCATGTTTTCACCATATAAGTGTTTTCAACATTTATAATGCACAAATGTCTCTTTCAGTATCAAGATAATCAATAAGAGCTTCTCATTTGAATAAAAACATTCCCACATGTATGTTGAATACATCAAAGCTCTTCTAGATTACTGGGTGCAGTATATTTTCATTCATATTGCTCACCCCAAGACTATTTGCACTGTAGGATATAACCAATAAAAATGCAGACATGTCAGGAGTTTAATGTAGATGCACAAAGGGTATTTTTGTGCCCTTTCAAACACACATATTCTAGAAACATACACGTCTAATGTTATAAAATTTTTCTTCACGTACTTTTGAAAAATCCAGTATTAAAAAATATTCTTCACTACCTAAATATTCCTGTTAGAACTAAGAACTTGAGTTCATATGCTTTAGGCTCTCTGACAACATTTCCATTTCAATAATAAAAAATCCCCAACAAAAAACAAACCACAAAGAGAAGAAAAATTACTGCTTTCTTCCCCCGCTTCATGGCGATGCATATCTCTAGATAGGACATCAAAATGGGAGAGCAGAGTGCTTGAATTTTGGACATTATGATAATGCACAGGCAAAACATAGCATCATTAGGGATTGGATCATCTAGTCCAATTCCCCCAGCAGGATCACCCAGACCAAGTCACACAGTCAGTCAGGGTTAGAAGGGACCACAGGATCATCCAGTTCCAACTCCCCTGCCATGGGCAGGGACACCCCACCCTAGATCAGGCTGACCAGAGCCTCATCCAGACCGGCCTTAAACACCTCCAAGGATGGGGACTCAACCATCTCCCTGGGCAACCCATTCCAGGCTCTCACCACTCTCACAGTGAAGAACTTCCTCCTCACATCCACTCTCAATCTACCCATCTCCAGCTTTGCTCCATTCCCCCTAGTCCTGTTGCTACCTGAAATCCTAAAAAGTCCCTCTCCAGCTCTTTTGTAGGCCCCCTTCAGATACTGGAAGGCCACAAGAAGGTCACCTGGGAGCCTCCTCTTCTCCAGACTGAACAGCCCCAATGCTCTCAGTCTGGCCTCACAGGACAGGTGCTCCATAAACTGGCTAAGAGATAGACATAATCAATGTTTCAAAATAAATCAGTTGTCCCTGGGTCCTCCTCCCTGGAGGTCTAGCACAGCAGCACTAAGGCAGGAGAGAACGCTGTATGCAGCAGTGACGGGGCTGATTTGAGCTTCACACGTTATCAACGTATTCTTTGCGTGGGATTTAGCCTCATAACATGACAGATGTGAGTCTGCCTCTTCTGTCTTAAATAAGACTCTTAAAATATCTTCAGCAGGAAGAGACCTCTAGGTGCCACTTTAAGGAGAGCTTTGAAATCTGAGGTGATAGAGTCTTTCCCAGTCCCCTAACAATGTGGGAAGCTGTACATCTCAGAGGTGTGTTTGACCATTCTCAGCACAAAGAACTTTTTCCTGATATCTAACTGAAATTATCCTTGCTGAAACCTGTCTTTTGTCTCTTGTCCTACATATCTCAGAGCAATTGTTCTACCTTCTCTGTAGACCCCTAACTTCTCTTTATGTGAAAAGGAAGAATTTCTTCCCTTCAAATGGTACTTTCCTAACTAAAATGCCATATACTTTTTAAAGTTAATAGATTAAAGTCTTAATTAAGGAAATTCTTGACAGACTGCAACAGAGTAAGACAAAATAGATTCAAACACATCGGTACACAGCTGCTCTAGCAAGCAATGACTCAGTCTACACTTAGTACCAGATACTCTTAAAAAGCAGCAAAGCTAACAAAGGCCACAGAGTAGCCAAGAGATCTGAAGGTAAAACACACCATAATTTAGTGCACTAAGTTCCTCATTAAACTACTACATCATTAAATTAAAAACTTCAATAGAGCAAAAAAATTAATTCCTTGTGGGAAACCGTGTCTCACTGTTGCCTTACAATTAGTAGTAGTATCAGTGCTCTCCAAAACAAAATTATCAGCACTCAGGAAATATTCAGAGGCAGAACAAACACATCAGCAGCAAACTATCATTTAAGAAATATTTAACTATTATTAAAGAACACAAGTAGACAGAGAACAAAACCAAGGTAAAAACAGTGCAGATTATTTTGTCATAGAATTTATTTTTCTCTAATTTAAGTTACTCACGGAAAGGGAACTCTCTCCTCTCTTTCTGACATTAGACTTGTCAGCCAGCAAACTCACAGTGAAGATCTCTGTCTCAACCAGACTAAAAGACTAAATTATTTGCAATTCAACTATAACCTAATTCCAAAGGAATTATGCTTGCATAGCGTTTTCTAAAACTCAATGTGAGCACAGGCCAGCTGAGAACAAACAAGGCATGAGCTGCAATGATTCCAGGTTCCTAATTAACCATATATACTGCAACAAGAAGCATCGCTGCACTAAACAAGGTAACATGCAAATTATTCTTCTATTTAAGCCAACTCTACCAAGACAACGAAATTTAGAAGCATAGCAGAACCACCATTTTTAAACCATCTTCTTAATTAGATAGCCCAATTTGTTTTCTTCAACACGTATATAACAACAGCACACAACTGCTAAAAACAGTTTTCTGTGTTCTTTTGGGACTGTAGAAATCAAAGAACAAATGGCAAAGGTTTTGTGCTTATGAAGATGTGAATGTCTCTTCCCACACTCTTTCATATATAGACATAGTCAGACATCATCCAAATGCATTTCGATGCTCACATAACATGACCCGATTCTGAAATGAACATAAAATATTACCATTTTTTCCCAGCTATAAAAGTTTATGTTCTTCAGACTAATAGAAATTATTTTAAAAGTCACCACCAACAGCCCCAGAATAAATGAAACAAATAGTAATTGCCACGCCTAATGGAATAATACAACAATAATAATAGCTCCTTGTGTCTTCCTGAAATCAAACCTGTACATACTGCTCAGCATCCCAAAAACCAGAATACGATAGTGTATATTGAGAATGAATCCTAAAACACACTTCTACCTCAAAGGGAAGGCTGTATTTGGATAAACAGGAAAAATGGAGTAAGATTTAGTTATTCTCTTCGCTGGCATGAAAATAATTGCTGCAGTGTACAAGGGCAGGGAAGTAGACAGCAGTGCCCAGCAACCACTGCCTCTTCTAATGCAGTGGTATGTGGACCTCATCCCAGATCAACAGTACAAACTAACTCAGTGCAAGGAAGTAACTGATGATGCTACGGGAGGGGTCATACCCATCAAGCTGACAAAACTACACAGAAAGATTTTAGGAGGTTTTGTTATACAACTGGCCAAAACAGGGAAGGAGCAGCACGTTCTCTTTACAAGGTGAAATGAGCACTGTGCTCTTACAGCTGGGTACAGAAGGCTCACAGGTCTAATGCTGTTTTACTGCAGTTCAAAGCAGAAGAATGACATGAGGTTTGTGCTGTGGCCAGTTCTGCCCTTTTTAAAAATTGCTAGAATTGAGAAGCAGACAGATAGCTGAGTAAAAATACTATATGAGGTATTGTACAATTAGCACACATTTATTCAGCACTTGTGAGGCCTTATCCCAAGTAGTACTTTCATGTATGCTGCCAATAGAGGTTAAAATCATCATTTACTTTAACATCCTATAATTCCAGAGAAACAGTTATATGGTTGAAACAAAGCCCACTAACAATTGGGTGACATAACTTAGTCAGTATTCCTGTACCGGTGGGGGACCAACCAAAAAGCATGTCCCACCAAGTGTGGCTGGCATCTGCTTTAATTCTCTCCAGCACACAAATTATTTTTTTCAGTGTCATGAGGAACAGTTCTTAAAGTTTTCTTTTCATTTTTCTTTATTTCCTTCAAAATTTTGGCCATTTCAGGATGTGGTATTAATTGTCTCACAAGGCTAAGGTTCATTCGGAATAGAAGTCCAAATTATTTCATGATAGAGAGTAGCCTGAACCAACTGATGTGTAATTACTGGAGTTGAATAAAAGAAGTTGCATCCAATCATCTTGGTAAAATTACAAACACACAGATTAGTTTAATTTCTTTTAATTACCCTTTCTCCATCTACTGAACATACGGGTCTAATACAAGCACAACCCTGGCCTATATACTCTAACACAGTCGGCTGATTTTTATCAGGGTGGATTTCAAAACGACAAACTCTCAGTCCTGTATTGAAACAACTATCATGGGCATCTATGGTATTTCCCTCACATACATTAAGAATTACTAGAGCCAATTTTGGTTTTGGGTCTACCTTTCCCATTATTCTGGTACAACCTTTCAGGGCATGATTCCAAGGCCAATCTCTAGTTTCCTGGGTGTGAGTGAGAGAAAAGATGCAAAAGAGTATCATCAGATCAAACCATCCATTAGGCACCCCCATCATTGTTCTGTTTGAGTAGGACCTTCAAGGGTTCTACTTCTGTTGATTCTCAACATCATCTAGGAGCTTTTTTCAGTCTGGTGTAATGTAACCAAGGTGTCTGTTCCCGTATCCTTACGGCAGTATGCGCTGTCAGCAAAACCTGGAACGGTCCTTCCCAACACGGTTCCAAAGGCGAGTCTGAAAGAGTTCTGACAAACACATAGTCACCCGGCACAATGTCATGTACCAGTCCATCCAAACCCCATGCTCGAACGCTAAGTACTTGTTTCTCTATTCCTCTTAACCACTTTTGCAAGGCTATCAGATAGTCTGCCAGGGTGTTGTCCCTATTTAGGTAGGAAAGCCTTGTTGCACCATATAAGGTCGCCCATAAAGAATTTCAAACGGGCTCAAACCCTCTTTTGCTCTATATAACCCTAAGATAATGCTCACTCCATCAATAGTTAATGCTCACGCCATTAGTGGAGACCGGCATTTTCCCTAAGCTATCCATTGTCTGGCAATCATTGTCTGGAGCTCCACTTGGGGAAGGATGAGGAGCTGGTTGAGAGTGTGTGGGTTAAAATTAAAGGGAAGACAGGGGAGGGTGATGTTACTGTAGGGGTCTGCTACAGGCCACCTGACCAGCAGAACCAAGCAGATGAGGCCATTCACAGGCAAATAGTAGCAGCTTTCAGGTCACAGGCCCTGGTCCTCATGGGAGATTTCAACCACCCTGACATCTGCTGGAGGGAAAACACAGCAATGCATCAGCAAGCCAGGATGTTCTTCAGGCCAGTCAGTCTCACCTCTGTGCCCAGTAAGATCATGGAGCAGATCCTCCTGGAGGCACTACTGAGACAGGAGAATAGTGAAGATGTGACTGGGTACAATCAGCATGGCTTCACCAAGAGCAAATCCTGCCTGACAAACCTGGTGGCCTTCTATGAACAGGTCACAACATTAATGGATGAGGGGCAGGTGACCGATGTCATTTACCTGGACCTGAGCAAAGCCTTTGACACTGTCCCGCACCACATTCTGGTCTTCAAGCTGGTGGAACATGGCTTTGATGGGTGGACCACTAGATGGATAAAGAACTGGCTTGATGGCCACACCCAGAGAGTGGTTGTCAATGAATGCATGTTCAAGTGGAGGCCAGTGACAGCAGAGTCCCTCAGGGATCAGTCCTGGGACCAGTCTTGTTCAACATCTTTGTTGGTGACATGGACAGAGGCATCGAGTGCACCCTCAGCAAGTTTGCTGACCACACCAAGCTGTGTGGTGCAGCAGACACGCTGGAGGGCAGGGATGCCATCCAGAGGGACCTGGACAGGCTGGAGAGGTGGACATAAACCAACCTCATGGGGTTCAACAAGACCAAGTGTAAGGTCCTGCATCTGAGTCGAGGCAATCCTAAGCACAAATACAGGCTGGGCAGTGACTGGCTGGAGAGTAGCCCTGAGACGAGGGACTTGGGGGTGGTTGTGGACGAAAAGCTCGACGTGAGCCAGCAGTGTGCACTTGTGGCCCAGAAGGCAAACCTGATCCTGGGATGTATTAGGAGAAGTGTGGCCAGCAGGTTGAGGGAGTTCTGGAGCCCTTATTACAAGAAGGATGTGGACGTGCTGAAATGTGTCCAGAGGATGGCCATGAGGATGATCAGAGGGCTGGAGCACCTCTCCTAAGAGGCCAGACTGAGAGAGTTGGGGTTGTTCAGTCTGGAGAAGAGAAGGCTCCCAGGTGACCTTCTTGTGGCCTTCCAGTATCTGAAGGGGGCCTACAAAAAGGCTGGGGAGGGACTTTTTAGGATTTCAGGTAGTGACAGGACTAGGGGGAATGCAGCAAAGCTGGATATGGGTAGATTGAGAGTGGATGTGAGGAGGAAGTTCTTCACTGTGAGAGTGGTGAGAGCCTGGAATGGGTTGCCCAGGGAGATGGTTGAGTCTCCATCCTTGGAGGTGTTTAAGGTCAGGCTGGATGAGGCTCTGGCCAGCCTGATCTAGGGTGGGGTATCCCTGCCCATGGTAGGGGGGTTGGAACAGGATGGTCCTGTGGTCCCTTCCAAGCCTGATTGACTCTATGATTCTATAACTTCTTCCCAGTGAGGGTGACAGAGCACTGGAAGGTGTTGCCTAGAGGCTTTGTGGAGTCTCCTTCTCTGGAGAGGTTTGTAGCCCGCCTGAACATGTTCCAGTGAAGCATGATCTGGGGCATCCTGCTGTGGCAGGAGGATTAGACTGGATGATCTTTTGAGGTCCCTTCCAATCCCTAACTTTCTGTGATTCCGTGAAAGTCTATCCGAGATCTCATTGAGACCTAATTGCTTTGTTTTCTTTTCCTTTACCTTTAATTGCTGTCTTGAACTAAAGAATTTTAGACTGAACATCAGGAAAAATGTCTTCACTAACAGAGTGGTCAGGGATTGAAACAAGCTGCCTAGGGAAGTGGTGGAGTTGCTGTCCCTGAAGGTGTTGGTATGGCACTGGGAAATGTGGTTTAATGGGCTTGGGTTGATAGCTGGACTTGATCTTGGAGGTCTCTTCCAACCTTGATGATTCTATTCTATTCTACGAAATGACACAATGCTTGTGATAGACATATGGCCTTTCTGCAATATTGACTATAAACTTGTCTGAAATACAGCAGTGGAGAAGCTATGTCAGCCCTTTACTGGGTTATAAAACCAAAATCTGTGCAAATTATGGACAGGAAAAGTAATAATCAGTGACTACTTATTACCTTCCATAATCATATACGAGTCATTTCAGAGCAAGGAGGTTATTCCCTCTACATAAAGAAAATGTTTTGGAAAATCCATTAACTATTAGCAATCCGGAACCTGTGGGCAGCACAAATAAAGCTAATCAGTAGCGGGTGCTCTTCTAGCAGTTACACAGCACACATCACTTATCATGAGAGACATACTACCATGCTGAGAAACCCCAAGCACTTTAATTTTCACAAGGTTGATGCAGTGGGTGCCCAGTAAAAGCCTGGGGAGGCAAATGCTAACTTCTACCATCTGGCAGTAACTCAAGACATCATGACCTGCACTTCACAAGTTACTGCTGAAGAGCTCCCAGATGAGCTAGATTAATAAAGCTGTAGCCTAATTAAACCACATTCTTCTCATCTCATCCTCCCATGTGTCTGGGAAGATCAATGCAAACCAAGAGGGAATCATTAAATGCCTCTGCGAGCCATGCCAGAACAACAAACAATTAGACACACAGTGTGTCGATCAGTACAACAAACCAGCCTTATGGTTATGATCCGATCAGCTTAGCTTTCCTCCAGTGTAATTCCAATTCATTATAAAACATTTAGACAGCGGCATCTCTAACCATCTACTTTAAACCCTATTAACAGTGTCAACAGTCTAATTTCTGTAAGTAAACAACATTGCCTTGCTCTTGCCAGGAAAGTTGTACCCCACTTGAACTTCCTGTGCCATTCAGCAAGTACGTAATTATATTACTGTAGCTGGAACCCCCGAGGAAGTTAAAGGGAAGTACATGAAAACATACTGTCCATATTAATAATGTTTCCCAAAAAACAGTCATTAACATATTTCATTGAATACCAGAAAGATTGTTTTCAATGCTGAAACCACCTATTTAAGGTTTAAAAGAACAAAATGAGATATACATCTGCTACTGCTTTGTACTGCATTTCCAAGATGGGTGCAAAGGTTGTAGAGAGCTACGTATGCTGGGCTGGAGGCTGACCCAAGCAGAGGCAGAATGGCTGTGAGAGCAGAGGACCACACAAAGCAACATTTATCATGTAGGAAAAAGAGCTCTCATAAGATAAATAACAATTTTTAATATATGAGAAAGAAGAGAATTCAGGAGCTAGACAACCATTAATAAGAGGATGAAGCAGTATCACCTGTACATATTGGTTAAGGTCTGCACACATATTTGGAACCCAAAATAATGAGAAAAGACTTGTAAAACAGGCTTGACATCACTGCCCTGTGTTATATAGGGGTCAAATGGTGGGTAGCACTCTGCTCGAGTCCTTTAGATAGAAGCTTTGTGCTGCAGCTCCCAATTAGCAAATAAGGAGAATGCACCTGTTGTGAAAGCACTAATCTGTTCAGAAAAAAACACCCCAAACACCCCAGACTCTGCAAACTGAACTTGATAGTCTAAAATATTACCAGGTACAGACCAGGTGGACCTAGCCTGCAACATAAAAAGTGAGACATTTATTTTTACTTTTACATTTATGTTTTACTTTACATTTTGTTACCACAGTGCCTTAACGAGTCTCCCTTGCTGGCATAGATCGTTTATCAAAATGTATTTAAAGAGTAGGAGAGTAACAGTCAATTCTGGTTCAGTCCAAGCAGTTTCAGGGTCCAGATGTGGTTATTTAGTTTGCAATATTAAAAAGTTAAAAAATAATTTAAAAATGTATTCACAGCCGCATGCCTTAGCACTGCCAAAGGGCAACACAATCCAGATGAAATAAGTAACTGTGGAGGATAATATGCAGATTCATTGGGTCTCAACTCCTGCAGATATTACAAGAAGTTACACTAGGATGATGTAACATCGACATTCCAGTATCACAGACTTACTTCAATCAATAGTGCTTATTAATAACAATAATAACGTAACATAAACGATCAGCCTATCAACCTGAAGCCACTGGTTGGTGTACAGAGAGCTATCAAAGATAAAAATGTATCAAATGGAAAACCAGATAATGTTTTCCAAGTTTATTTGTTATACCTAATGAAGTTCACTGAGTGTTTTCCTGTGAAATCAGTTTGTGTCAGAAATTCAATTTGTTATTCATAGAACCTGGGTGTTTGTCTGTCTCTGTTGCATGAACCTTCATTGATTTCACATAATGAAAAAAAAGAGAATCATATGACAAAACTTCTGGACCATACAAGAGAAAACTACTCGTAGCTGGAGGCTACAATTTTGACCACCAGCAGAACAAAACAAAAAACCTTTTTCATTTTTCAAATATAGGGCAGATCAATACTAGGAAGGGATGAGGTGCACTCTTTCCAGGACAGTCAGCTGTTAAGCAGTTTAAATTGTTATTTTCCACTTCGGTCTGACTGTCTTCATGCATCAGTCTACACTCAGTATGGCAGAACAAGTTTTCTATAAAATCTCCCTTCACAATGAAACCTTTAAAAAACAGCATCAGACCCATTTAGATAGGAAGATTTCCAATTCTCATGCTATCACATGTTACCAGATGAACATTTCAATGAAGTAGCATCTGATTTCCTCTCTTAGTGAATTTTTCTCACCATAGAAGGTACAAGGAACTATGGTAGTTTTAGGACCTGGCATCTGACTTCCTTTCACTTCTTTTTTTTTTTTTTTTGAGGCTTAGCTGCTCTCCCATCCTTACACTTCAGGAAGTTCCCACACATTAGAATTTGCCAAATCACAGACTGTTACAGTTTGGAAGGGACCTTGAAAGATCATCTAAGTCCAACCCCCCCCCTGCTGGAGCAGGGTAAGCCTACAGTACTGTCTCAAGATGTCCTACATGGGGCTTGAAGCCATGACCCCAGGAATTCACAGTCCCATGCTCTACCAACTGAGCCAACCAGGTGTTACTGACCCAACCAGGTGGAGATATAGTCCACACTAGAAAATTGTACTATTTTGTTTACCTTCCTGCAAACAAAAGAGTGTAAGAAAAAATCTGTATCAAAATAAGGATAACCAAGCTGATAGATGTCTATTGAACACTGAGATAGCTCCTACATTAAGAGACTTTTCCTGAAGTTGTCAGAAATAACAAGTCAAAACAAAACAGGTAAACCAGCTAAGCCGATGCACAGTATTGTCAGCGTTTCTGCTTACCTTAGCAGGTACAAGATGCAAAACCAAAAGTTAGGACTCACATACAACCAGGAATGTATCAAGAACAAACAAAGAACAAGAACACGGTCACATGCAAGCAATGTTTTCATTTCTTTGTTACTATCATAACAGTGCTCTGGATACTAATGATAATCATTACAGGCTGCTGTTTACTTCCCTCATACTTCCTTCTCTATTTTTCTTCTCTCCCAAAATATCCAGACAGATTAGTACAAACAAGATAATTCTTATTATTAAGGGGCTAGAACAACACAAATAGAAAATGGGAGGTACTTTACAGCTAATATGAAGAAGCGTGCAGATGTGTCAGCTCCATACACTGCATCGCTGCTCAGGGCAATTGTAAAATATGTCTTTGGAATCCACAATATAGACAAGTTTTTGTTGTAAGAGCTACATTAGAATAGGTGTGCTCTGAAACAGCAGTCTGGAAATGAACACTGCCTCAAATTAATGGAAAACTTGCTCAGGCCTGACATATCTGGAAAAGTGTTCAAGAATACTTCATGCACTTGAAAATACAGCCCCAAAACTCCTCAAAGCTTGGAAGGGTTTGGGTTGAACAACAAAGGAAAAGCCAACCTCTGAAGCTTGCTGTAGTTACATGTCCTCAGGATTCCTATTCAGTAAGGCTACTAGTTTTTAACTTGGCACTTCTCATGATGGATGTCTGCTTTTTCTTGTTTGTCCCTTGAAAACTTACCATTGATTTCTACTAAGCTAAGCAGCTGAAGGATGGTAAGTACACTGCAGCGTGATGTTTTTCCAGAAAATGCCAATAGGGATGAAAGCTTTTATTTTACTTGAGTTTTCCAGGTGAAATGTTCAAACAACTGCAGCCTCAATTCCAGAAGGAACTTCAGCACTTTGGGGGGTTGGACTAGATGATCTTTTGAGGTCCCTTTCAACCCGTTATTTTCTGTGATTCTGTGCTTAGTCCCACTGAGGAGTGTGATTGCTATCAGCCAAGGAAGGTACTTGTGCACATCTTGTTCAACGGGAGTTTGTAAACACAATTCATCACCAGTGGCAGCTTCTCAGTATGTTAAAGCATATTTTTTAATTCCAAATCATTACACTTAAGAATGCACATAAATAAAGATATTTCAAATCAGATTCTCCTCTTTGGCATTTAGTAGACTCAGCAGAGATGCCATCCTTTGTGATAATCTCTTTAGAATTTAGAGCCCTACTGCAGAGGTGCAGGCTGTGCTTTAGGATTTCTTGTCCATCAAAGGACAATATTACATGACGATAATCACCATGCCCTTATTTTCTTCAACGTTGAACCTTCATGAAGGGTAGTCAATAGTTGCCAGATACTTTGTTTTTTTTTATTAAATACACTATATTTTGAAGAAAAAAAAGTGCCCAGGACTCATCATTACCCAACAGTCACAAACTGAATGCTTGCTAGCATATTGATAAAACAGAATGAATGTGGCAGGTTTGTTTACCAGTCCTCTTCAGAGGCTATAAACTTGTTTCCAGTAGCTTTTAACTAACTGGAATTTTCCACCATTTGGAATTTCATTCATTTGAGCATGTCAGTTCTAAAAGGAAAATATTAACGATCTCAGATCATCAATGTAAAAGATGTTGTAGCACAAAACCAAGGCAACTAGATGTTGACATCATAACACTTCAGATGAAAAGCCAGAGAGCTGGCAGACACCCACTATAAATCTGCACTTGTAGCACAGAGCCGAAAAGCCAGCCTCATGCAGAGGGAGCAGGGAGGCATCGCCTATCACTAATGCTGTGTACAAGAGAAGGACCTGTGAATTAATTTTACCTGGCAAAACCTTCTCCAATTTCAAAGTAAGCCTGACATAGTTCACTTAACTTGGCAAGCCACCCATCTTAGAGAAGAACCTCCAAACTCAGACTAAGCAATTCTAAGTACCAGTACTGCCAAGTGCTCTTCTGAAAACAGAAATGGGTGAAAGCTTGCAAGTCACCAACTCTCATATGAGGGATGGTTAAAAGGAGGAATAATCAGCTACTAATGACAATTCTGCCCACATTTTCTTTTCTTGAGAGCACCGGGCAGAATGAACTGCTAAAGGCAGTAGCTGCTACTCACCTTTGAGTTATGAAAATAGCAGTGTTGAGTATTTCTCAGTAGGAGAAACAGAAATGAAAACTTTTTAAAATGAGCAGCCCCCAAACATTTACATGAGAAACTCAATGTACTCTGGATCTGAAGCTTTCATAGTACTTACAAGTTAAGTTTTGCAACAATATCTGATTCTGATATAGTATTTAATTATCATATAATCATAGAATCATAGAATCATTACGGATTGGAAGGGACCTTGAAAGATCATCCAGTCCAATCCCCCTGCCACAGCAGGTCTAGGTAGACCAAGTCACACAGGAACACATCCAGGCGGGCCTTGAACATCTCCAGTGAAGGAGACTCCACAACCCCCCTGGGCAGCGTGTTCCAGTGCTCTGTCACCCTCACTGGGAAGAAGTTCCTTCTCAGGTTGATGTAATTCTCATTATCGCTGTAATGAAAGCAGAAAGACCAGCAAGATCCTTTATTTTACCTATCTGCAGCATTCTCAGAGTCTGTTATGAAACAGGTTGAAAGCAAATTCACGCTGCATTGTTAAAAGATAGCCTCTGGAGTAATTTGCAAAGAGTGCTTCTTTATGCCCTACCTGCTCTAAGATGGACAATAGATTGTGCCAGGATCAGGGCACATGCTACTTAACAAGCAGTGAAAAATACTTTTGTTTATATCTTCACCAATAATACAGATTCTACAAGTTGCAAAGTAACTTCAGTCCTAACAGAGACCCCCAGAGAGAACAACTGCCAATCGAATACTACACAACTGTATTTTTAATCTATACTTTAGTCAGGGACTCCAAAGAACTGTAGATGTTTGCTCAAGCAACAACTTACAAATGTTCTTTTTGTATGCCAGAGACTCAGAGGCAAACCTGTTCTCACAGGATTTTCACCAGCTAATTGTTTCTCATTGCATTTCTAGTCTTGCAAACATTGCTTTCTCAAATACATTTCCAGTTCTGCACAGACTGTCTAGAACCCTACTGCACAGTGCTCAGCCTTAACCCACAAGTCTCACTGTTCTGACCTCTAACAGCCTGAGGAAAGAACAGGAAAGGGAGCACAAATACCATTTCCCCCTGGTCTGAGTCTTAACATACGACCCCATTTTAAAAGTTTCCATCCATTCTTTCAGTGAAAAAATGTATCCGGGGAGAGATGATTAAAAGAAAGGGATCCACAGCAATTCTATCCAACTTGGACAGGTAATAACAAACCCCAAAGCAAAGCAAAGTAAAATAAAGAGCCAAACATCTCCCTCTAGAGATCAAGCTGTTAACCACTACTCTCTGGAGGCAACCATCCAAGAAATTTCTTATCCACCAAAATTTCCACCACCTTTTTCGAGGTAAGGTCTATGGCTACCTGCTTTTAGGACTTATTAGTCTCCCTTTTCTATACACAGAAAAGTAATGAGTAATGTTCCAATACTCTTCTCTTCACTAGCAAAAATTCAGCTAAATGGAGCAGCAGTGAAAAAGCAACTAATTTTAGCAGATGAAAGTTCTCCCACATCCACTGCCTATGGCTAACAGGCAAACAAACACACACATTTCTAAGCAGTATTTTACTTGCTTCCTACATACAGTTCAGAGCCATTTCATTTCTGGCTCACTTTTCAATGGCTATGTATCAGGTTTGGATTCGTGTGTTTTAGCACATTTGTGAATCATTTGAAGGAAAGTGTTGCTAATGAGGATTAAGAGCAGATGAAAAAAGTTTGTCTGTATAACATCCTCAGTGTTCCATGGCTCTTAAAATAGTTGCTAGTAATGCCAGTCACACACCTTCAGCAAACACCAGAATTGCCAACACACTGAGAGAATGTTTAGGACAATCTGCCTCTCTTTTACAACCTGAAGGTCTGAAAATACTGTAACTTCAACCTGTCCTGAACTCATTGCTGAAGCAAAAACTTCTCACTCACATGAAGTCATGAAGTACTTACTTTTGAAGTGGAATTTGACAAAGCACAACTCCATCAACACATTAAATTTCTGCCTCACACAGAGGAGTACTCAGCTGCGCAGTTCAGTTGCCTTTACCCTTCCAAGTCACTTCTGTTACGCTTTTGGTCAATTTCTGGATAATAATTTAAAATAAAAAATATAATACAGGACCTCTAAATCGGGGAATTCAGTTACACAAAAGTTTAGCTCTTTTTTGCAATAGGTAGACCACTGTATTAAAGTTCTTGATGACCTGTTGCATTTTTTTTCTGTTTTGTTTAATTTTTCATTGATTAAAAATGACCATAAAAAATTAGCTGGGATTAGAAAGAAGAAATTAAGTAAAATCCTCATGTCCTATAGCTAGTCAGGACTGACACCAAAGATCCCTTTAAATGCTATCAGCCTAATATTTTAATACTTATACTCTTTATAAAATAATAATATTTTCAAACAGTGTCACAAAAAGCTTCCGAGCCACTGCGCATAACTTCCTGAGGCATGTCACATGCATGAGTTACGTGAGCAAGCAAACAGAAGAGCAACCATATTTGAAGTATTTCTTTAGTGATGCTTGACAGCCCAAATGTTACAAAAATACCACATAGAAAGAAATGAGCTGTGCTTCCCAAATGTTTTGTATTATCAATAATGTTTCATTAAGCCCCTTATACAGGTGAGATCCAAACTTTAAACATTGCAAAGGTTCCTGACTGAAGGATCAAATTAGGAGTTCCAAAATATCTGCTGCTAAATTCTCAAAGGACACATGGTCTAGCACGATTAATCACCACTGTAGGACCAATTGTTGTCTGGCTAATGTAAGTGCAAGTATCGATTCGCAATTCAGTTTCACTACCTGGTCATTACACTAGAAAAATATAGAACTCAATTGAGAAAAGCGTAACGTTGGCAACCTCAGGTGTAGGAGAAAGACCCCAGCTGTGAATGTATACCTCTTCACATAGCAAATGACTATGAGACAAAGATTTAATCCAGATGTTTAGCAAATAGGGAAGATATAAATTAGTATTGCTCTTTCAAATACTAATGTCATTGCTCTATCAAAACATATTCATTCTAGAGTTTTGTTATAAAAGTTTATTACTTTTAAGCAACAATAGAAATGAAAATAGCACAACAGAACATAGCATCCTTGCAGCCAAACTGAAGACAGTGTGGTCGAGATGATCATTCAGTCCAATCCCCCTGACACAGCAGGATCACCTAGACCAAGTCACCCCTGAACACATCCAGGTGGGTTTCAAACCTTGCCAGAGAGGGAGACTCAATAACCTCCCTGGGCAGCCTGTTTCAATGCTCCGTCACCCTCACTGTGAAGAAGTTCCTTCTCATATTTACATGGAACCTCCTATGTTCCAGCTTACACCCATTGCCCCTCGTTCTATCACTAGATGACATTGAGAAGAGCCTGGCTCCATCCTCCTGACACCCACCCCTCACATGTTTATAGACATTAATGAGGTCACCTCAGTCTCCTCCAAGCTAAGAAGATGCAGCTCCCTCAGCCTTTCCTCATAAGGGAAGTAAGAGTCAGAAAAGTTGTCCAGTTCTGCTGTAAATACTTAGTTACACATTAAAACACTGTGAATGTCAAAGCTTCCTATTGTACCTAGTATAACATGACACACTACTTACGATTTATTCTAAAAAATAGCTAGAACTAAGACTAGAACTGACTTAAGACTAGAAGTGTGCCAAGTGTTGAAACACCATCCCAAATACAGCTCTCTAAGTATTGAGTGCATAAACAGAAATTACCCTTAGTTAAAACAAAAGCACCCTTCAGTAAAAAGCAAAAAAAAAAAGAAGAAAAGGAACATACACTGGATTGTTGCCATAGGGATGGCACAGAGGCTTTCAAATCTCTAGAACCATATTTGCTGTGCAATCTGTCTCATGGTATAGATTCTTTCCTTTATTAATACAGGTACCTTCTACATCTTGCCCGTAAACTCAATAAGATGTCAAAGGCCAAAATTGCTGCTGATTGGAACAAGGTAATTCTCAAGCACTGTTCAGTTAGTGAACACACATTAAGAACCACAGAATTCTTAATTTTTTAAAACCTGGAAGATCTTTTTTTTTAAAAATGCAGTAGCTCATCCAAGAGCACAGCAATCCTGGTATCAGATGTAGGCAATATCACATTTACCAGAAAGTTACATCACAGAGTGTCCAGAAGAGCTGAAAAACCTCTGCTAATTATAACCCAAATCAGTAGCATGTTTCCACAGCACCATTTGCAAAGCTGTGTTTCATGCAGCTAAATATTCATCTACTGAGGCTAGCAAAGCCCTTTCAACTACTCATTAGCTCTTCCACTTAAACTTTTAATGATCTTTTGATCTCCACATGATTCCAACTTTTTGAAAAGCCTCGAAAACACCAAACTGGGAGCTTTGCCTGATTCTGTGGGAAGCACAGAACAGCTTCCAGAAGCACTGCCTGTTTTCCCTTCCTATTCCCTGCACTGGGGTGTAAAAACGCAAAACAAATTTTTGGCCTTTCCAGGTGAAGCAGACTATAGTGACACTTAATCCATCCTGAGATACTTTTTATTATTCTAAAGGGAATGAATTTAGAAGAAGCAGCATCTACCCCGCTACAGATGAGAAATGTTGTGCATTCTGTCCCTGTAAAAACTTGTTTTGCTGTATAAAATATGAAGGCTCACTAGAGTAAACAATTCATGCAGAAACATGCACAATATCATATCAACGGGGAAGGAACAGAGGTGGTTTTCTTCGGCTACAGAGATTTTAAGTAGCCTAGTACAGATGACGCCTGGTCTAACAAGGACATTTATATCTCCAAAGAAGTAAAACAATACTTAGTTTAATTGAGATGAAACACCAGACTAGATCTTAGATAAGAAAGAGAAAAGAGCATTGCAAAGAAATCATTTGTTCAAAAACAGACTTAAGAAACCCATGAGAAATTAAAAGAAGACACTGGCCCTAAAGGCAGTGTTGCCACCAGGAAGAGATTCTTCTGTAACAAATGCAAATGTTTTACTGGCAAAGATTAAAATCAGGCTGTGAGGCATTCTCTAATATCTATTAGTTAGTTTTACCTTTCCTTGCACATAAAAGATCAGTTTCAGTAATACTAATTTGTATTCCTAAAATGCTTTTTTACAAGATGACTCTCTGGTAGCTAATTATTTCACTTACTTTTCATCTATATCTAGCCTCTCATTTGAGCTGATTTGAGCTACTATTTTTTTTTACCAAGTTATTATGAACCTTGCCATAACAGTGGCTTTCAAACAAACAGTAACAAGGAAACAATGGCATAAGATTCCCAATGTGGTGGGTTCAAGACCACAATTAAAGATAAAGGAGAAGAAAACAACGCAGTCAGGTCTCGATGAGATCTCAGATAAATTTGCCAGGCAATGGATAGCTTAGGGAAAGTGGAAAAGGGTTTATTAACTCTACAACTGTGCACAGAAAAGAAGAAAAGATTAAGCAAGTCAGTGCACGCAAACTGGAAAGTGTGTCACAAATGCCATCACGTATTCTGAGAAAAATACAGTGGGAGATCACTGTCATATTGGTCCTTGGGTCTTTTTTCACACCAGAGATCTGGGGGAAAAGAGCATGTCAGTCAAGTAGAGATGAGTAGCACCACCCTCTCTATTATTCATACATCACCCCTGCCTGTGGTACAACAGCACCCAAACTGTTTGCAGACTGGTGAGTTCTTCAATTCTTCAGCGTAGCTTCTCCAGCTCAACGTTCTTGGGATGGCCTGATTCCTCAGCACCTCAACTGGATCCCTCGGTGGAGGAGACCTGCTTTCAAACAAAGAACCCAGACTCTGTCTTTCATGGCCAATGTTCAAGGATTCTCAAGTCCTTCACCTTTCTTCAGCTAAGCACAAAGGTATTCTCCCCAATACTTAAGCACTCCCAGTCTTTTCTCAGCGGCAGAAATGACAAACTGTCTCTCTTCTTTGCTGATCAGTCTCTCTAAAATGGTGGCAGGCAGCCAATACAGTGCATGCACTTGAGTACATGCCTTACTGATTTTCTCACTCTGGTTTAAGTGTACCTGTTAACATTAATGCTAGTCCTATATGTGCGTACGATGATGGGAAAAATAAAACAATTCATCATATGGTTTTGAAAATGCAGTTTGCAAACAGATTAGGTCAAATTTACGTAATTTTACAAACAGGAGACTATATCATATTAAAACATTAATAAGCATGTGTTCTTTCCATTTATATATGCACTTGCTGCTCTAGCAGTTATTTAGTGATACAAGATTTCTGCATTGCACAAATTACTGTGAAATGTTCTACATGAAAGAATAACATGTCTAATTTTACTCTGAAGATGAATGATTTCTTATGCAGAAATGTCCATTAGATTTAACCATTACTAAAAACCAAAGTAATATATCATCATTTTGCTTCAATGAAGAAGCAGCACCTTCTTAGTTTGATTATTTAGTCATAATCATGATAAATGGACATTCCAGGACAGGTGAATTTCAACAAGCACCCAATACACTTTAATTAGATTTTGTTTTCTAGTTCTTGTTCTCTCTTACTCTGTGAATGAGAGACTGGAGTTGAAACTATCACTGAATATACAAGCATTTGTTCCCATGAGGAGACCTACTGAAGTCAATGAGACTTTACAAAGGTTCCAATAGGAGACATGCATCTGTCTGAGCAGTCCAATTTTGCACAAGACAATTGGCTCTTGGTCTAAGACTTCCACATATCAGAAAGCCAGTTCCTCTAGTTCTGATCATTCTAATTTTGCTCATATAAGAAGATAACACACGGAGAGAAACCCACGTTTCAGCTTACCTGTGCTGCCTGTCTCCACACATTCTGTGAAATGAAACATAAATAAACCCCAAAAAACACGGAGCACTGGGGTAGGGATTGTCATCAGCACTGTACAACTGCAGCTGCTAAGAAAGTGTAACTACCTTCAAAATACAGTTTGTCCTACCTTCCAACAAGGGCATTCTGATGCAGACATCAGCTGCTACTAACTGGAAGTGGGTACATGGTCCTTGCCAGAAATCATTAATCCAGATTGTTAGATATGCGTACACACACACATAGGGCCTGTTATAGTAACTAGAAAACTATTTCCCTTTTCAAAAAACATAATCTAAACATCAACACAAAATTTTTGCTAATTTATTTCACAGTTTGTTTCCAAATTTGGTATTGGTGGGGGGGGAATCCAAATCCTCATATCCTCCACGGTACCTTCCAAAGTATCACTGCGTAAAAACTGACACCAGAATGCGCTGTCTCAAAACTCCCTGATTTGCGTGCTTTGGAAGAAAACTGTGGCAGTCCTTGTACCATAAAGCATCTTAAGTAATGATCCAAAACCTACTATTTAAAGCTGCTATAATAGTTAAGATTGGTTTTTAGCCAAAGTCACTCACTTACATGGAAGAGTAACGATTGTTTCAAGAAGTGAAGCAAAACTGAAACCTGTAGTAACTTGCAACTTAGTCAGGAATGTTGGGATTTTCAGGCTAAGAGGGTTTTTTCCTTTTCCTTTTTCAATGAAACATAGATGCCAAATATAACCAAAACCTTGTTAGCAAAATTCAAGCACCTACTTCCAATGTAAATAACTATAGAAATAGTTTTCAGAAAAAGAAGCAGGAAAATGAACACAGCAAAAAATAACATATTCCTGTAATCTTGAAAACAAAGTATCTAATCTTTTATGAATCATTCCATAAGGAAAAAAAAAAATTAAAAAAATCATCCCAAAACATAGATATGGATGCTTCCACTATGAAGAATGAAATTCAGGTAGATTTGTAAACAAATGAAGCCAGAAAATTTTACTCCTAGTGGGCAATGATCTGTAACCAGGGCTCCTGATAATTACAACACATGCTGAATAGATAACAAATACAGTGTTAATTAACTTTATCTACCAAGAAGCATAAGTACTCTGTAGCTCTGTCTTTATGATTCAGCACTTTGAAAACAAGCTTAGGCAGTATTTGAGACTGAAAGAATTCTATTAAGAGGGAAATATTCTATTAGGAGTTCTGAGTATTACAGCAGTAGTGAGGGAAATGCTTAAGACATTAAGTATTAGAACAAACTAAAATAATTTGGATAATCAAATAAATTTGTGGAGACAACCCCATTTATTTCTCCAGGACACAAATCGTTGCTCATTACTTTATCAGAATGTACACTCTGATTTGAGTGGAATAATATTTTTTAATTGTGTTTTATTGCCATACCTTTAATATTTAGGATATGGAGTTCTTTAGAATTTTCTGTTGACCTCAGCTTTGATTAAGAGTTCATAAGGATGTACAGTTCTTTTTGAATCCTAATTCTATTTTCTTGGGAGGAAAAAAAGACACAAATACATGGAAGTATACAGCCTTGGATGAAGGATAAAGATAGTGAAACCTATGACTCAACAGAAAGAGAATTATCATGGAATGTGAGTTGCTTCAGACTGTAGAGGGATACTGAAAAGGGCACTAGGATAATAAGAAGCAGAAGAGATCAGAAATTGGAAATGTTCATGTACAGCCAATGTCTAAGCTGGAAAGTGATATACCAAGGCCAGGGCTGCACAGAGAAGCAAAAGACTTCAAGAATTCTGAAGGCTGAGAAGACCTCACAGAAAGCCTCACAGAAGAGGTTATCACCATATCTATGTCTCTCGCTGTGTCTTCCTACCATCCTGCTTCTTTTCTCTCACTCCCCTGGCTATTCCCTTGCCTTTTGTAGTATATTTGCTCCCTTCCCCTGGGAAGAATCTTCATTCAAGACAGTCAGTGTTTTAATTTGTACTGGGATGAGTGGTGTAATCCACTGTGGCACTCACCCACAATCTGAATGGGTTGCATTGCTACTGCAATGGTTTAATGACAGCCTTATGAAGGCGTTCAATTGATATAACTGATAGAAGTGTTTATAGCTGCTGGTTCTCCCAAGCAGCTGTACCAACAGATGGTTGGAGATGTCTAAAACTTTCCTTCCCATTTTCAACTCAAAATCCGTTGAGCTTTTCTTCATCCTGCCCATCTTCACCCTGAACATGCCTAGATAGTCTTGGACACTATGATATATTGCATTCCAAAGTCACCACCCTATAGGCAGTCAACACAGACATTCATTTTATACAGACAGATAAACATTGTCGATTTCAACACTGTACACTTTTCTCAGTACTCACTACGTCATTGAATCATTATGGGATGGGAAAGAGGAGGGGAAACAGTAGGCAAAAAAAGATGGATGAAGAATGAACAATTTCATTTCTTACAAGGAAGGGGTGTACAGGGCAGCACCTCAGTAAGTCACCAACAAACTAGTGAGTGAACAAGAATGTCCCTTCATTTTTGGACATCTGGAATTTGTTTCCAGGGCCTGAGGAATGGCGGTCAGCAGGTATGATGACATAAAAGCCTAATGAACTCATTTGGGGAAAAGTTATTGTCATTGTGATAACAAGTAATCATTGTAATCTTCCAAATCAGGTGTTAAAAAGAGTTCATCAGGAAGGAAGAAAAGCAAAACCTAACCAAGCAAGTCTTTAAAATGTTACTTCTAGCCAGCCTGGGTAAAAGGCAAAACGTGCCTGGCATTGGGGAATCAAATTATTTGTTTTGTTTGAGCCTTACTGAAGAAAATGGTATCTAACACTTTCTATCTAACAGGCAATCTGTCAGTCGAGGAACAGCAGAGCCAAGCTACTGGCTTTGCTGACAAAATGTTTGGTGTTTTAGTAGCAAGGAAAAAAAAAAACTAATATCATGCCAACAAATGCTCTGACTTGAAATCACCAGTCACAGGAAGACTATCTTGGAATACTAATTATCTGACAGAAGAACAGGGACGGTCCTATTAAACACAGGACTATATCCTGAACAAATGTGAACAGAGCTAATTTAGGAATATGCCAAAGAAGCAGACAAGCAAAATCCCTCGGGCACTACTGAAGATTAACATGGCCAGCAGAGTCAGAAAATGTCCTACACAGAAATGAAATGGAAAAGAAGGAGAAATAGATAAGTTATTAAAGAATGCTGATGAGGAACTTGCTGTCCTGGACCATGAGGAAAAGCTCTGTTGAGCTTCGCTTGTGAAGAGAATGTGTTTAATCACTTACACAGATATATAATCCCCACCTATTCCAGAACACTGGCTAGAGAAAAACATGCTGGAATCAGGCCAGATGCTGAAGGTCCTGGAAAATACTACATATGTTTTCTTGCACACACAATACAAATACTAAATAAAAAAAGAAAGGAGAAGTTCAGATACCACTCACAGAATTTCCTTTTGATATTAATTTAATACATGGATTTCAAGAGGTTTACCAAAGTTAACTAATGTGAATTACAAAAGCATTAATATACACAGTGTATATCTAAAAAGATTGATTGCTGTAGGAACTTCAGCTACAAGATCAGGGAATACCAAGGTCTACAACCCCTCTGTTAATCCCAATGTGCCATTTTTCACATATACAACACTGATACTGATGATCCACACCAGGTACCAAAGAATCCTGAACAACCACCCGGACAAAGAAGAACAGCTCATAATTATGGTAACTTACTTTCTTAGGAGATGATTTCAAGGGTAAATCCTAAATAAATTGCCTCCTCATAAACCTTCTTCTCAATTGCATTGATTCTGTGACATACTCTGCATGTGTGTGTGTACATATGTATACATATGCTCTATGATATAACAGGCAGAAGAAACACTTAATAAAGTCTGTCTTCCCCATACTCACCTATACAGACTCTGATTTATTAAGGATATTCTGGCTAGGAGTTAATGTTGAAAAGCCTATCACTTCACCAGCTCTTACAAAAAGCTTCTTGTAAAGGGCTTAATGGCCAGGACTATCAACAGAGTGAAGATATCAGAAACCTGACTGGCAGGTCTCTGACAAAGGACAGATAACACAGGCCTTAATTTTTCAGAAGGCTTCAAGGGAGAGAACTTCCCATACCAACACTGGATTATCATGGAATGACTTAAAAAAAGATTCAGACTACAAACCTAAAATATCCAAACTCAGTAGTTCATACATTTTATACAGGAGAGATGTGTAGTAAAGGTTAGCAAAGAGGTACTGGAAAAGCAAATATAAGCAAAGTTTTAAGAATATAAAATAAAAACAAATCCCTTCCAAAGCCCAGGGTCCTCGGTCAGCTTCCATCAGTTCCTTCAGTATCAACTGGTAATACACCGGGACAAGCATGAACACTTGGGAAACTCCTGCTATACACAGTTTAAACACTTTCTTTGGGTTGGAAGGTGCCTTCAAAGGCCATTGGATCCAATTCTCCTGCACAAGCAGGATACAAATTACTGAAAAGCATAACTGCCTAAAAACCTAAATCAAGTACACAAAAACCCAACCAGATAGGTCTAAACCCATCTACAGAGAAGTGGACTCCACAATGTCCCTGGGCAACCCTTTTCAGTATTTAATAAACCTTACTGTAAAGATATTTTTCCTCAGATTGAGGTGAAATTCCTGTGTTCAAGCTTGCATCCATTACCCCATGTCCTGTCTCAGGCGATTGAAAAGAGAGTATTCATTTCTTCTTGACATCTAGCCCTCATGTATTCATAGACAGTGATTAAGACCCCTTGTAGACCTTTTGCCCAAATAAAAAGTCCCAATTTCCTTAATGTCTCTTCATAAAACAGTTGTTTCAGACCCCCAAACATGCTTGTAGCTCTGCTTTGAATTCTCTCAATTAATTCTTTATCATTCTTGAACTGAGGACATCAGAACTAGACACAGTATTCCAGGTGTAGCCTCACTAAAGCAGAATAAAGGGGTGGAATAACTTCCCTTGACCTGCCAGACACATTCCTCTTGATCCATCCCAACACTCTATTGGCCTACAATTGGACTACAAGGGCCCAGAGCTGATCCATTTTAAGTTTGTTATCCACAAAAATATGACAAACTTGTTCAAACACCTGCTAACCCCTTGGTCTGCAGCTCAGGGTAGCAAAATTCACATTACCTCAATGCCACAAGACATCTGATTTCAGCAAATCTATCACTAATGGAACAACTATGGGCAAACTTGTCTGGGTACATAGTTAAGTTACTGGGAAAAAAAACCCCAACTTGCCCCTTAATCAAAGGTTATACATAACTAACAGGCAATATTTGTATTACTTGAGGATAAACCACTGTGCAAGTGTCATGTTACCAAAGCGTACACAAACACTAGGAAGCGTACATATTACAACTACCAGTTTGTGTTAGAGATTAACCAACACTTCCTTCAACCACTTCCCTTTAACTCACACACACTTCATCCAAAAACATTCTAGATTAAAATAATATACGTTGCATATTTTTAGACACATTATATTAAAGTTTTTCATCAAACTGCCCTCCTGAGGTAGCAGAAAAGATGTTTCAGTTCATTCTCATATATCCAAGCACACGTGCAAAGACATGCATACAAATATAAATGTCTGTAAAAGGTGTTTGATTACAAATGGTAGTGTCAAGCATGAGGGGAGACTTCCCGGCACAAACAAAAGCCAAGATCCTTCGATCTATTCCATAATGACCTGAATGCTTGTCTAACAACACTGTCCCATATCACATCCCAATTTTAAGTCTGACTCTCCAAAGAAACTCTCCTCATTTAGTCTTCAGAAAGGTAACAAATGCTTCTGGGCTTGAGCAGGTCTGACCCTGCTGCAAACATGCAGCCGTTCCCCCAGCAAGGCAGAGCTCCAGCACCCTCTGTATGACTGTGGTCAGTTGTTGGCTTTGGTGGTGGAGGTGAACACCTAGAAAGCTGAAGAGCTTTCTCAAGTGCTGCAGACTATCATCAAAGCAAACATTCCTGGTGCTTCTGTAGGGAGTAAAAGAACTTTGCTCTGAGCACAGGTTTAAGTTCATAAAGCTCATCTTTACACATCCTTTTTAAAAACAAAGGGCACTACACATTTCACTATCAACAAGACTCCGATATTCAATCTTCAGGATTTCTTAAATGGGTCCATTTGTAGCATCTGGGTAATGCACTGATTTTGTAATCTTTAGGATGCCAGAAACACTTCAATAAACAGCGCTTCTGCCACTCTAACTAATATCTGAGACCTCAAATTAATGCATCTGGTGTCATTCAGGAACAGAAAAATTCCACCAGAAATCACATTCCTGATGTTGCCATTGAACCAGAAAGAATACTTAACTTGGCTTTGTCAAGTTACAAACCAAATTATCTCCCTCCAAGGCAGCTAACGAAAAGGCAGAACTCTTCTACAATTGACCTTTTGGAAGTTACAGTGCTGGTGCATTAAAACAGACAAATCTATCTGAATAGAGCTCCGTGGTTCAGAGTTGTATGTGCAGAAGTCATGAAAATGAGAGTTATTTGCACAACTGTTTAACATGGTTCAGCGGTATCCTCACACAGAGGATTTCTCTTCCTCTCCTTCAGCTCCTTTCCTTCAGCTACTGCTATGTCAACTGCATGCACACATGTATATGTGACCAATGATGAGCAATTATGGAGACTTTATAGTGAGGACTATTAAATAAGAACTGTGACTTCAGTTCTGCAAAGGCATATTGCTTTGCTAACTAACAGTACAAAAGGCTTGGAGATTTCTTCTGAAGGGAACGCTGAGAAACAAAGCACACGGTCTTGTCATTGCAGTATTTAACATTATTGGTCTTAACCAATTTTACCTATGTTAATTATTATGAAGCTAAAAAAAGAAATAAATCTACCTGAGATCCTGCCCTTATGTAAAATAACCTATATTATAAATAGGACAGCCTAGATATTTTATGGCACTTTTCTAACCCCAATTATCTGTGACAAACTACTTTGAGAAAATATCTAAATCAAGGGCATCGGTCTGTCCCTTAATGATTAGAAATTATGAGAAAAGTCATGAATTATGGAATTCTAGCATTCACATTTACTGTAGAGTTCTATATAATGAGGGCTAGAAATTTTCTCCCCTGTAAATAAGACCCTCACTCCCACACTTAACAATGCTTTAAATCCCAACAGACTGGGACTTTCATTAAAACTGTAAGATGTTTGCAACTGAGTAAGTTCAGTGAAAAGAGGACCAAGAAATAGTATTTCTAACCTGATCCCTCTCTAATGCTGTCACTTTAACACCTGAAGTATGGACCTGGGCTTGTCCACGTTAACCTACATGGCTTTCTCTCATGTTTGCTCTGTCACAAAACCAGAAAAATGTCCTGAAAAACTTAAAAAAGCAATTCACCCCATGATGGACAGAAGCTGCACTCCAAGAGCTAGAGCCCTCCAAACATCACACCTTTGGCCATCACATTCTCCACAGATGAATACAGATGTATCTTCCCATGAAGCCTCCTTTTATGGAGATGTGCTCTAAAACAAAGGAAAAAGCCACACAGTGGATACAATTGAAAGAGACTGTTTCCACTGAAGACCTTAATAAGTACCTTTTACTGCTAGATTGCTAGTTTTTTCTAAAAAAAATAATCAAGTACACTTGTCACCCCTCCTCTGCAAATAATACACTTGTCCTGGTTTGAGTTAGAACAGAACTAAAGCTGTGCAGTGATTTTACTTTCCAGCTCAGTCTCTTCTGACTACACTTTCAGAAGTTAATGGCATTCTTTCTGCAGTGTCTGATTCTACATGTGATAATTCAATGTTTACAGCCACCACCAACGACTGGGATATAGAAAGGGTCTTGCTTATATTTGCTCCTGTGAAGACCAAGGTCACTGCGGATCTCGTGTGCCACATTGGGGTGCAGTAAGTGAGAGACCACACCTGTGGAGAGGAGTGGACAGGATACGTGACTCTGAACTGACCAACAAGATCTTCCATTCCATAGATACCCTGTTCAGCATAAAGCTGATGGATCAGAGTGTCAGTCTTTCTTGTTCAGTGGCTGGCATCCAAGAAGGACTCTGGTTATTCAGTCTTTGATCTCAATCCACGGATTCCTAAATCTAGTTTCAGAAGTTAGACCCTGAATACAGTTCCCATTTGGTGATGTGGTGATGGTACTGTAATTGCCATGGTGAGGCGTGGCGTGAGGTTTGTTTTTGCATGTGTTTGCATTTTTTTTCCATTAAAGGTATTTTGGTTTTCTTTTCCAATCTGGAAGTGCCTTTCCCTTTTTCTCTTTCTTTTTCTCTTTGGGGAGTGAGATGGGTTAAGAGAGAGCATCTCTCATTTGTCTGGTGGCCAGTCCTGCCCTAAGCCTTGACAATCCTGTACTCACCAATGCATTTTACATTCACACTGACACAAACATAAAAGAATCTGAAAGTCATAAAAACCTACAGCTTCTGACATCCCAAAACAAAACCAGCTCTTGAGCTACCTCAGTATATTAAGGTTAAGAAAAGGCAGCGGAAAAACTAATCTCATGCAATTGCCAGTTAATGTAGCACTGAAGTTGAATATTTATTCAGATACAGGAACTGCAGAGATGGGAAGAGGTTATTTTCAAATCCAAATTAAGCCAGTGTGAACCTGACAGCCCAGATATTTGTGATTTACATCAATGTAAGTGCAATCAATAACTGATAAAGCAATTTATTATTGGAATGCCCAGATAATTCCCCAAATATCAACTAATAAAATATATGCATTCATGAGTCTTCCATCAGTTATGTTTCACTGTACTTTGTATGAATTATATTAAAAGTCTCTCCTTAAAAACTTTGTGGAATTAATGTGCTCTTCCTTCAGGACAAGAAGTCACAGATGAAAAAAAAAAAAAACCCACCAAAAAACTCCCAAAGTTTCCAGTCCCAAGTTTGCAAGTGAAAAAAAACCCAACCACAGCCCTCTTGTGCACTTAACTTATAGACTAGAGACATCCAAAAGGAAAAATGCTAAACAAACCACCCAAACAGTGTCTGTTAATGTCAAAGATCTGTATGGAAGTGTTTTTGATGATTGTTTTACATCACTGCTAGAGCTGACAGCATTAGTAGTACTTTGTGCTCACATTTGCTCTGGTGTCCTGCTCCCCTGACCCAGAACACAGAAGCACACTTGCCCACTCTGGGGAGCACAGAGCTCATTTTGGCAATTCAGCTATACGTGGATATGTTTCTAGAAGCCTGCTGATTACAAACTAGAAAAATTGATTACTTTGATCACAATAGGTGCACTTGCCTGAATGGATTCTTGATTGTAGCGACAACTGTTAAGTCGGGATCCACAAAGAAGAGCAAAGTAATGGATTAGTCACCACAGTTTCAATTAATGGTTTTGATTCCCAGTGGCAAATCAATGTCTATCAATTCTGACTTTCACGTCAAAAGCAGGCAGGCAACACCACCATCTATAGCATTTAATTTAGACCTTGTAAAAATCTTGGAAGCCAGAAATGATAGAAATATCTGGTTTTACCTCGGGACAACATATAAATTACACTCCGCTGTTCTGCTCCATCTTGAAAGGCTTCGGCTAGAGGGCAGAATAAGTCAGCATTGGTCTGGGTAATCATTATTTTAGAGCTCATAAACGTGATCAAAGGGAAATACATTCACTTCCTCTTGTCTACTAAACAATTTTACTCCAGTAAAATTAGGATACACATGGCATTAAAAAAAAAGTTTTGAAAGGAATAAACTGGGGGCTGAAGAAAGCCCTGCATACAGAACCTACAGAACCTGCAGCTGAGGTCAGTTGTCTCCACTAAAAAGCACCACAGCACAAGAAGTCAGGTACAAACACACACGTTCCATTTTACTTCCAAGTTAAGAACAGAAGGGTAGAAATGTAACAGGGGCTAGAGGAAGATTTAGGGAAAACATATCAAGTGCTATGTTTGGTGTCATATAATGTCGCTGAGCAACTTGTTCACTGGTAATACTTGGAGTGAATCATCTTGCTACTGCACCATTCTGCATCACAACTATGAACTGTTTTCTCTTTGGCAGTTGCTTTAGTTAACTGCAACAACATCCAAAGACTGCACATAAATTTTGGGGAAAGCAAGTGCAACAGTGCTCAACACTGAAGAGCAGGCAGTAAACACACTGAAGGCCACTTCTCAGAATTCTAGAACTTCCCCAAATGGGAAAGTACTGCCTAGTTCCTAGAGCTACAGCTCTTAGTCTAAACACACTTCAAACACACTTGACACAAATTTCTCATTACACCAACATGACAGAAAACCACCTCAGCTTTCTCACACATGCATCCAGCATAACCAACTCCTCTCTGACTGATGCAAATGGCCAGTGCAACATCCTTCTTAAGCAAAATTAATACACAAGTGGTTGAGTTTTAATTCAACTGCCGCAGACACAGGACATCAACTGCTTTACAGTCAGAATACGGCAGAAAATGAAGGAACTACGGGAGCAGGGCCACATTTAAAGTATTTTTTCACCAGGCAATGCACAATTCCTAAGAGGCTGCAAAAAGCATTAAAGCCTTCTTCACCCAAATTAATCCAGAAGTGAACACCTCTAAGAATGAACTGCTGAGCTACATCTGCAAAGGTAAATAGGAGGAAATATCAGGCCTCTAGTCCAGCAACAAAGCTTGATTTGCCCTGGAAAGGACTAAGTCAAATCCATGAGCATCAATTTCAAGGAGTTCACACTCAAAGTGTCTAAGAACTGCAAATGAATGATTGTACAGTGATAAACTTGAGGCACCAGCTCTGAACAATCTGTTCTAGTCAGAGATGTCCCCGCTTGTTGTTGTTGTGGGGTTGGACTAGATTACATTTGGAGATCCTTCCCAACCCAACAAATTCTGTGATTTATGAAAACTAAACTGCAGTGACTAGGAAACTTCCAGCTCTGCTAGAAAACATCTACCCTGACAGACAAATCTGTTTATATCACATTTTCATAAGTAAAGTGTCGGCAGAGATGCTTTGGTAGAAAAATATGTCATTTTTGCCACATCAGTATATTCCTGCTGGTATCATGTCCTTACTGAACTCAATGGGATACTTGCCTAAAAAAATAGAAGGGAAAAATAAAACCCTTCTGCATCCTGATCAACAAATTTGTCCTTGGAAATTTTGTTTTCCTATCCTCTGTTAGCACTAGCAGCATTACCAGCTTTGCTCTTCTACATTTTCAGTTCAATTTTTATAATTTCTTGGATCATTCATGCAACCAATCTTTTTTCCTACTTCATAACAACAGTAAAAAGATGTGCTTTAGGTAGCCATCACTTCCAGCTGGAAAGTTTACCAGCCAAGAAATGTTTGAGCTGGCAAAATTAAGCACCATCTGTAATTGGATATCAACTTCTGCAGCCTTTTGCTATAGGTGAGATGCAAGTCCAGAAGACCACAGTGAATCCTGCTGAACTGGAGCTTGGCTCAGAAGCAAACCTTAGAGATGCATGGGGCCATCACAAATGACCAACAGCTATTTTGGATTGGAGGTCCACCGAAATGAAGCACATGGTACTTTAAAGATCTTCTTTCACTCTAAAGCAATTTATTTTTTCTTCTGTTGTCTTTTTTACATTTTAATTAATATCTATTTATTTATAAAGATTTAATCAATATTTTATATTCTTATTCATAGTCCAGGCATGGTAAGAGTGAAGTATTGCTGATCCAACAAATTAATGACTTCTGAATCATGGATGGTGTTTTCAGTGTTTAGTTCCTCTCTCAGACTTGGCTTTAAGCATTCATGCAACAGCATGTTCTAACAAAAAAAGAAGCAGACTTTATCCTGTTTGGATAAAACCAAACAACTTTTTTTGGTTGCTGTTTAAACTAGCCACAAGGCAGTCACGCTCCAACAAACTGAGAAGACTATCTCATCACCTGCTCTGCTGTGACAGCCTACAGTCGTGTAGGATGGTATTTGCTGATCTTTGTAGTATGCACACAAAGTTTCTTGACTAATCTTGCTGTGGTAGGTTATCACTGATGTCATGCATAACGAACAGCAGTTGTGCAAGTGCCTAATTAACGCTTGTGCAGAGTGCTTCCTCCTCCTTAGGCATTTCCTTTCTTCTGCTGGAGCCCATCACTGTTTATTGCGCCTGCACTGCGTATGCAGACAACCTCACGTTACTATTTCCTCTCAGATACATCCACTGCCATACTGAGCAGTTCCTTGTCTTCTGGGCTGCACTAATTTTGTTCTCCTGATAATAAAGTGTGACCCATTCATTGCTTAGGCGGATGTCATGGCTCTCTACCTTTTCAATCAAATTCTGCTCTTAAAGCATGTCATGTCAAACCCCTTTAACAGCTCTCTAGTCCAAACACTCCAGTCTGAACTATAAAGACATATTACTTAAATTCTGGAAAAAACCTAATCTGTGCTAAAAAGGTTCGCAGGTACTGGCAGAATGCCTACAATTCATGGATCATCTCATTTTGATTTTCTAGGACTTATCAACAAATTTTCAGTTGTTAAAAGCAACAGACTCCTGAACACTTGAGAAAGACAGATAACAACGGCTACTTTGCTATCTAACTGTCATAATTCAGTTCCTGAGTCTGCCAATTCCTGCAAAGTAAGGCTTACCAGATTTTACCAATTATGGTGAAATTACTTTGAGAGTGAACATGAAATAAATAAGGAAAACTGTATGTATTGAGGCATATTAAAGAAACAATTTAATAAAGAGTCAAGGATTTGCCTCCATCTGTTTCTACTTGGTGCTTAAAATCAGTTTATAATGTGCTTGTGATTTGAGCACATACCTAAAGCTAGACATCGAAAATCTGCAAAACCGAGGAACTGAAGGGCACCAGCCCCACCCGCCACTCTGTGGAGACCACTAAGCTGAGAAATTGGCTATGAAGATGGCCAGAGAAGCCCAAGATCTGCAGAACCAAGGACTGAATGGAACTGGAGCATGCCACACGCTGCTGCAGCCCACAGTTGTGATCTGGTTTTTTATCTGTTTTCTCTCCTTTCTCTTTTCCTCTTCTCTACTCTTTGAGGATGGCATCCAGCAGCTCTATTAATCTTGACGTTTACGTGGATCTACGGTGTAAGTCTCCTCAGTTTGACCCAAGTGAATCCATAAACCTGAGTCACTGCCTTTCCTTTCTCTGATCAATCGAGACATGACAATCAACCACACTCCCATTGGGAGACGTTATTACAGCCCTTGGAACAGTTTTAAATTTAAAACTGAACTATTGAAATTTTGCATTGTTGTGATGAAAATGCACAAACAACAAGAGGCTGCAGTCTGCGTTGAGAACACACAAACATTTTGAAGAGTATCTTTATGAGTCACTTGCTCTATCTTCTCCTGTGCCATGGGGAGAATAAGGAATGTTCAACACAGCTCTTGGCAGATGTTTTCTTAATACTCCTTGAAGAAAAACTCTCTAAGGACATCCTATTCCATACCGTAATGTCTGCTTCTACTGCGCCACTATTTTTACAGGGGAAAAGCTGTGGTTTAGGTTTTTTTTCTTAATACCTGCATTATATCTTCTTTCCTACAACTAAAGCTGATTACTTCTTGTTTTACCCTCAGAGAATACAGGGGGAAAAAAACCCACATCACATTCTCCTATATAGCTCCTTTTACAAGCTAAATATTTGTTACTGTGATCTCCTTTAGCTTTTTTTTTCTAAAGCAAAATATTGCACGTTGATATGACAAGTTAAATCTGCTGAACTTCTCACTTCTACATTTTCCTTTCATATTTCTCTTGGTTTTGAATGTCTGTCTTAATGGATAAAGCTCAGGGTTGCTCTTACGTTCTAGCTGAAGGCTCAAAAATCCCAGGAAAGACAAAGCAATTACCTCCCTCATGAGGTAAGACACTCCAAAGTAAAATTAGCTTCTTTTTCTCTTACTGGCAGCAGGGCAGCATTTTTCCACAAGTTCCATATATTCAGTTTACCATATGCTTCCACCACCAAGGGTGCTTTTGCTGACCATCTATCCACTTAAACATTCCGTTATCTCTGATTTTCCTTCCTCACTTGTTTGATCCTTGAGATCACTTCTTTACAAACTTATGTTTACAAAGATCCTTTTGAGTTCTGACTTGTATCCTCCAAGTTACTTCTGAAAAAGCCTCTTTAGCAGAAATGGATGTCACCTGAAAGTCTGCCCTGTCCCTGGTCTCCTTAATAGGTGGAAAATTTGCCTGCTCCCCACAGCAAAAATACATGAGAATTAAACTTAATATCAGAAAAAATCCTCTTGCTTCTACAGGCTTGGTAACTTTTTGGTGCTTTTCTCATTATATTTAGTCCTCCAGAACTGTTTCTGCAAAAACGAAACAGCCTTTCCTTAGATCTACTGATGTCAATGGGAATTACACCTGTAATGACTGGCCTGCTGTGAACACCTATTCCAAGCAGTGTCGTTAGCACAGTGGCAACTTAAAAAAATGCACATAACACAAAACTGGACAATCTGTGGGCTGGTTATTCTTCCCTGTTTTATAGCAGAATGTCATGACTTGGCTTACACTGGAAATAGGCATTTAATTTACCCTCACCAGAGGTTATCTAGTTCCCAGCTTTTCTAGGAGCCTCCTGTTCATTCCTGAGCTATTCTGTAAAAGTTGCCCAGAAGGAGACAATTGCATTTTGCTTCCTGAAAGCCTGGTAAAATTCTAGCCTCATTTGGCATGTATTGGCAAAGAACCTGCTGACTTTCATTGCTAAACAAGGTCAAAGTCATGCTGATTTGTGAGAAGAGTTGCATGCCCACAGTGACCTCCCAGGCTATCTACTCCTCCTCACCAGGCAACTGAACTTTTACATCAAAAAGCATTCTGTATAGACAGGTACAGGGGCCATTGCACAAAAGCACACATGTATCGACATCACTCTGGATGTTGTAACTGATGATAGACTTAAGATGCTGTTGTCACAGATGGCACTTAAGTTTTCTCAAACTAGGATGTTTAACCACTGCCTGTTACTTAAATAAACCTACCAGGACATGCTTCACTAAAACCAGTAATCATAAAGATGAGGCTTGTGTATGTGAGCTGTGAAACAGGTAAGAAAGAGCTGAGGTGGAGAAGAAGGTCCCTCACACCTTCAATGCCAGACAGAAGATGACTCAAGAAAGGACTATGAAAACAGGGCAGGTGTTGCAGGCTCTAAACCTTTGTTGCTGTTTCTCTAGTTCTCTCGATTTCCTTTAGCATCCTTTTTTCTACATCAGATGCATCTAATTGCTTTGAAATGCCCTCCGAGGCTGCATTTTGTAAACCTATTTTCTGTTGGTTTTGTATTTTTCACCTTTCATATTTCAGTGCAGCGCATTTGTGTTCATTCTTTCTCCTGTGTCTAATCCACAGATGCTATCAGAGATCACAAATGCCATCATCCATTTTTCTCCCTAACTGGAATAGTTTACAGAACTGAACCTAGCTATCAAAGCAGGAATGCTGATAGTACTGGATGCAAACATAATTAAGACATTGTTTACACAAATGCTGAACTGCAGCAGCAATTTTACTGTGAAAGAATCACTAAATTGTCCATTTTTATAGGAACACTTCTATTGCATTTTAGCTGTTACTCTAATTACTCACTATACCGCTAAAGATGAAACACACTTCATTAATGACAGAGCTGTAGAAAGATTTTCTGTTTCTTAATCAGGAGCTCAGATTTGTAGTTCATTCCTAGGGACAAGGATAAAACTGTGTTTTGCTTTTGTATCCACTCAAAGTGACTTTGAAATGGCTGTTGAACTGTGATTATTATTTAGACCTGTGAATTATTAAGAGAGGTTCTCCTTCCTCTCTACTCTGCCCTGATTAGACTGACTCCTGGAATATTACATCCAGTTCTGGGCCCCTCAGTTCAAGAAGGACACAGAACTGCTGGAGAGAGTCCAGTGCAAAGCCACAAAGATGATGAAGGAAGTGGAACACCTCCCTCATGAGGAAAGACTTGAGGGAGCTGGGTATTTTTAGCGTGGGGAAAAAAGGAGACTGAGGGGTGACCTCACTAATGCTCATAACTATGTGAAGGGTGGGTGTCAGGAGGATGGACTCAGGCTCTTCTCAGTGTCATCTAATGATAGGACAAGGGGCAATGGGTGTGAGCTGGAATATAGGAGGTTCCACATCAACCTGAGAAGGAACTTCTTCACAGTGAGGGTGACAGAGCACTGGAAGATGGGTTGTGGAGTCTCCTTCTCTGGAGACATTTAAAACCCACCTGGGTCTATTGCTGTGTGACTTGCCCTAGGTGATTCTGCTGTGGCGGGGGGATTGGACTGCATGATCTTTCAGGGTCCCTTCCAGTCCCTAATGTTCTGTGATTCTGTAATTACTCACTAATGGGATGCATATGCAACCACATTTTATTCATTCACATTCTTTTAGAAATAACAAGATTAAGCCTTTGTGCTCTACTCATCCAATAGTTCATTGCACAAGAAAAACAAAGGTCAGTTGTTCATTACACTATTCCTTGGATGGCAAATGTTACTGACAGAGGCAACAAAACTCTATCCTCAGGAGAAAGACTGAGTGCACACTGTAAATTTATCCCTTTATCAAACTTTTAACAGCTTCCTACATTTTAAAGGCTATGTTGGCAAATTAAAAGAACCACAAGTATGTATGTGTGCTTGAAGAACTCTCAGTATTGGCCAGATTTCATCCTACCCCATCGTGCTGTTGGCCTGCTTCATTCACCTGTTATTTAAAGGTAACATCCAGGTATCCTTTAGGTAATAATACAACTTTAACATTTCCAGATCTTAGGTATTTCATTATTGGAGAAAGCACACCAAATCACAAATACTGATGTACTAGGGGATGTCCGGACCAAGACAAGACGGATCACTCTTAAAAATGTACTAACATTTTTTCTGTTGGTTGCCAGAGTGGGGATAATCATAGTTCTTACTGGCAGGGGTCCTTGTGCTAAGTGTGGTACAAATCAGTGTTAAAAATTGTGTCTTTTCCCCAGTCTTCATACCAAAACGAAATGTGAAAACAACAGGCGAAGGATAAGGACCACAAAATATATTAGTTCAAAATTACTTCAATAATACAAAGAAACCTACAAGTGATAGAAAATAATTTCATAGATTTTATGGCTTCATCTGGGGAAGGAGTTCCGAAACAACATCAGGAGATGGAACAGCACTTGAAAGTGGTAGGAAGAAACAAATGGCTGATCAAGACAGCAACATTGCTGAGGCAGAACAGACACACAGGGAAGCTGCATCAAAAGGTTTGTCAGCAGAACACGAGTTCAGAAGCAGAAGATTTTCTGCAGTCCTTTATTTGGTGCAGAATCAAGGCAGAACAAAGAGACTCATGGAGTCTTCCAATCCAGCTAAACAATGGGGACAAAGGCTTTAGAACTCAACAAAAGGAGCAGAGGCAACACTGACGAGGAAAATTGCAGATCTGACCAAAGAAAAGTCCTTCTAAACCAGAGTCCAACATAAGGTTGTTTTAAGCAAAAAATCTGTTCACTGGATATGTTAAGTAGAAGAAAGACAAAGGATCAAAGGTGAAGGAGTAAAAAAGACCAAGATAACACCTAGAAAATAGCCCAACAAACCTGTTCAGAGGCTGCAGGCGGTGCTCATCACTCAGCAGTGTGCCAGTTCAGTGCTGGCACAAGCAGCTACGCTGGGCACAGATAATGGCCAGTCAGGTGTGTGGCAATTACAAAGCCAGTCCATCCCCACTTTCTTTCCCCTTCACAGCTATGCTTTCAGCTAAGACTGATAAAAAACTAAACTGTAAAAGAGTACCTGCACTTAGGTAAACAACCCTTGTAATAAAAAAATGTAGAAACCTCCATATTATGATCTGAGAACACTTTATAAGATGTCAAAACACATGCTTTTGACCTGTAAGTTCTGTTAAACACTTCACAGAACAGTACCAGTTCTCCATAAACAGGGTTTATGTTGCAGCTACATTGCAGGACAACTGGAGATGAGATTATAGAAACAACCAGGGGCTCTTAAGGGCATTGCAACTATATGTAAAAGAAAAACTGTAGATGGATCTCCTTGCTGCAGTACACTTTAAACAGCAGAGATTTGTGCTAAGGTAAAAAACTGTTCGTGTCTGACTCCAAGAGCTCAGCACTATTTTTTTCCTCTATGCAAAGGCAATGACCATTTTGATGGCCTTAAAGAAAGCACTTTCTAGAAATCATCTATGTCAGTCTAGAATAGTCTCAGCATGTTATCAGAAAGCAATTGATTACTGCTTGGAAAGACTAATTTTGCAGATGTGTGTATGGACAGACAGATGCACCTCTAGAGTTGCATGCACAATCATACAAATTATTGAACAATGTATACTTTTAAAATAAATTTTAAAATTAATCCTACAATTTCTATGTTTCAGCTTAATTTCTCACACTGACACATTTGATCTTGTGGCTAAAAGGAAAAAATATTCTTCTGCACAAAAGTCTACATGAGGTGGCAAGAAAAGAACGTGCTGTCAAACTGTGGTGGTTTAGATCCACTCCATCACCTCAATGTCTTTCTTATATTGAGGTGCCCAAAACTGAATCCAGTACTTGAAGTGTGACCTCAGCAGTGCCAAGTACAGGAGGGTGGTAACCTCCCTACTCCTGTTCCTGCTGGACACACAATTTCTGACACAAGCCAGGATGTCACTTGGCCACCTGTGCACACTGCTGGCTCATATTTAGCCAATGATCAGTCAATATCCCCAGGTCACTGTCTGTCAAGCAGCTTTCCAGTCCCTCTCTCTCAAGTCTATAGCACTGCACCGGGCTGTTGTGACCCAAGTGCAGGACCCAGCACTTGACCTTATTGAAGCTCATAAATTGCCTTGACCCATCAATTCCAATGTCTCAGCGGGGCCTCTCTATCCTCAAGTAGATCAACAGACCCTCCCTACCTGGTGTCATGTTGTTACTGTAACATGCCAGCTTCTGTCCTGGTTAATTATATTTTGATTTCCAAATATTGTCTCCACAGCTTCTTCACCGGATGCTTTCCATCTCAGAGGTCTTTTCAGTTTCTAGCTAGTTCCTGTATTTCATTCCAGAGTAAGCCACATTTAATTTAGATGTTACTTATACATTGGGCTACAGTAAATAGGAATTAAGAAATGGGAAAGATTGCCTTCCTTAGGGTTACTGGTTTGGAAATGGAATGCAAAGTTACAGCCACATTTGAGTGGCATATCACAGACTAAATAAGCCAAGATTAAATACAGTGCAACAGATACTAAATCCACATAATCTGCATGTATCTCTATCTAAGCACAGGATGTGCCAAGTTTCTTTTGCTCACTGCACAGCAGTCAAGTAGTCTCTTAAGTAGTAAATTTGATGCAGTATCATTTGGTTATAGTAAAAGCATTAATCTGGGCATGACCCTACTGATCATTAAATCCAATTTGTCACAGCAAATACAAATCTATAAAGAGTTAGTTTTCCAAATCAAATATGTGCACACAAGCAAAATTCCCACCTTGCAGGGACAGGGTACATTTTTCTAGGCACTGCCAAGCTCGCAGATCAATGTGATTGCCAAAGCAGGTGTGGTGAGTTCAAGACTGCAACTAAAAAAAAGAAAAGTAGATAGGTCTTGATGAGATCTCAAATAGAATTTAGAATCATAGAATCATTACGGATCGGAAGGGACCTCGAAAGATCATCTAGTCCAATCCGCCTGCAACAGCAGGATCACCTAAACCAAGTCACACAGGAACCTGTCCAGTCGGGTCTTGAACATCTCCAGGGAAGGAGACTCCACAACCCCCCCTGGGCAGCCTGTTCCAGTGCTCCGTCACCCTCACTGTGAAGAAGTTCCTTCTCAGGTTGATGCGGAACCTCCTATGTTCCAGCTTACAACCATTGCCCCTTGTCCTATCACTACATGACACCGAGAACAGCCCAGTGCCATCCTCCTGACACCCACCCCTCAATTTGCCAGACAACAGATAGCTTAGGGAAACTGAAAAGGCTTTATTAAATCTGTAACTATATACAGAAAGAAGAAGGAAAAGGTTAATCAGGTTAGTGCACCCAAACCAGAAACTCTGTCACAAATGCCATCACATACTCTGAGGAAAATACAATAGGAGATTACTACCGTATTGGTCCTTGGGTTTTTGCATTAGAGACCTGGGGAAAGCCTATCAGTCAAGCAGAGAGGGGTACAACCACCACCTCTTCTATTCATTCTGAGAGACCCTCCAGGTCTGCTAGTAGTCATACAGCCTAGTCTGCAGACACCAAAACTTCAGCCATTCCAGACTGGCAAATTCTTCAATGCTGCAGAGCAGCTTGTCCAGCAAAACACTGATCAGACAGGCCTGATTCCTCAGAGCCTGAACTGCATCCCTCGATGCAATTCCTATGTCTTCAAAAAGAACCCAGTCTCCTTTCTTGCCCAAGGTCTAAGGATTCTTGAGTCCTTCTGCTTCCTTTAGAACAGACAGTTCAGCTAAGCACAAAGAAATTCTCAGATGCCTCTCCCGAGGCTTCTTCTCTCCCCAATACTCGAGCATCCCCAGCTTTGCTCAGTGGCTGAAATGACAACAGTCTCTCTTTCTGCTGAACAATGGCTCAGAGATGGCATCTCACCATGTGGCGAGCACAAGATGGCCAGCATCAGCAGGAACCTCCCCCATATTGTCTCTCCTTCTCTCTCTCTGTCCTCTTTTCCCATCTCAGCTACAGGGGAGAGTATTTTTCAGCTCACCAGGGGTGGGTGAATGGTTACCTCATGGAGGTGAATTGGCACTGAGTTCTTGCTTCTTGGCCTGCCTCCAGCGGGAGGCTGGGGCTCGCTTCTTGCCTGCCTCCCCCAGGCAGAAAGGGACCCAGGAGGCAGCTGTTTCTTCCAGCAGGGGAGGGGACGGCTGCTCACCCTGTCTTCAGGAGGGCAGTGGGCCACGACAAGCTGCTGTGTCTTCTCTCCCCCTCCTGGACTGGAGAGGGGGGAAGACAGAGTCCTACGTGGAAGTGCTAGGGCAAAGCTCCTAGGAGAGAAAGGGTAGGGCTGGGTCATCAGCTCTCTTTTATAGTGTCACCTAGTGCCCAGCCATCCCAGGAGAGGTCACTGGGATAATTCCTTTAAAGCAAAATGCACATTTTTATTTGTGAAAACACAAATCTGAAAATTTTGGTAATTTTCAAACTGTAACAGGAGATCAACCAATTTATAACTTACTCTAACCAGTAGTCTCTTTTTATGCTAAATATTTCATATACATCTAAGTCAGCCTCAAAATAAATGCACTTCTTTTGTTTTTACTCCTTCATGTGAGAAAAATGCCCCAAACTCACAGTCATTTCCATTCATATGGTTACAATAGGAAACAAAATAATCAACAGTAGAAGTGAAAGAAAATCCTGACAAGGATTCCCACACAAGAAGGTTTGAGTCAAATGATCACAGCGAGCATGACTGTGATGACACCGGTTATGGAAGCAGGTAGTGCAAAAGCCACTGACGGATAGGTGTTTCTCCACACAATGGGACAGTCTCACTTGCTTGACACAAGAAGACCTCAGCATTGCCAAGGGACAAGAAATGCAACTCCTTATATTTTAGCTCAGCGAGAGTGCTTTCTCTTTCCTTCCCACCTGTCACTTTGCTATGTGATCACCCATAATATTAAAAAGCAAAGAAGAGCTACTTTTCTCAAAGCCATCTGCTAAATTTAGCTACAGTTAACATGCTGCATGCTCACAGAGAGCAAAAAGTTCATAGTGATGACAGGTGGAAATAACTACAGCAAAGAGGAAAAACGGCAGCAGACACAGTTCTCCCTTGACTTTGCTCCAAAATCAGCTGCAACTACAAGGAAATGCCAGACCACCCACAATCCTGCAAATGTCTCTCATCTGCTTTGCAGCATGGGCAGACTCTGGCTTTCTCCTGCCACAGAGGAAAGAGGGCAATGCTGCTCCACAGCATCACTACACACACAGTAATGCCATTTGTCAGAGAGGCCAGTGCAAATGGAAAGAGTGAAGACTTTGGCCAGTTCCCTGCAGGGTACGGCTACGCTGCTGTTGAAGAGGTTAAACAATCTTGCCCTGACCAAAACTAGCATAAAGTCTGTAATTGGAACATGGGGATCCACACTCTACCATGGAAGTAATTCATTCCCTCTGGTCATTCAGGGTTTACCCAGAGCTGTGCCTGGGGAAACCCATCTAGCCATGTCTCTGTGGTATAAAGTTGCTACAGCCTTCACCAGTTGAAGAAAAGCCCTTTCCTGAATGGGGCACCTTGCTCCAGCATGGTGGCCAAGAAGGCTCTCCAAACGCCTTACATACACCTTGGGGAAGAGTTTTTTTGCAGACTGGCACTTACTGCCTGGTTTGTCTTTCTCACCTCCAAAGAAATAGCACACAGTCCTTCATCTTCCAACTGTTAGATATTGAAAACACCAGAATAAACTTTGTAGTAAGTAAATGAGTTACACTTGTCAAGTTCCCAGTATCATATTAAACAATCAGTGAGTTCTGTGATATTGTTTTGCTTCTTAGCTTAACTTTGGATGTCAAAGAGAGCCAAAGGAGAGTAATTAGTCTTTGTACTAATTTATTACCTTTTTTCCACTTTCCTGGATGATGCATGATAGAACTTTGCCTTTAAAAACTAGAGGAGTTAATTTTCAATCTTGATAACTGCTAAAACAAACCTTCTAAAATAAAAGATGTTGCTCCTGTCTGAGCTATTGCTTTAACATACCTGAGTTACCCCAATCATCTCAATAGGGAGTTAACTCTGGAGACTGATGCCTTGGTAAGTGTCTGTCTCCAAATGCTTGTAGCACATATGCACATGGAAGATGACCATTTTATTTTTCCCCCATTTGTGCAAAAAGTACTGCAGCTCTACAGACAAATTATCCTACTAAGTAGGACAAATAAGCAAAGAATGCAAACCAAAGTGCTTCAACACTGCATTCATGTACCTTTTCTCTCTCTGCAATGTTCCTCACTTTTGAAAGGCTGAGCACCTCTGATGCAGCTCAGGAGGAAGCCAGAATTTAAGGGGTCCAGTTAATCCACAGCAAGACAGCAAGCATTGCTTGTTTCTTTCCCTTCCCTTAACAAATCCGGTTGACATTTGGGAGGATGAAATGACAGTTTGAGCCAGTTTCTGTCTCTGCCTAGTGACTTGCACTCTCCCTGGGGCCCTGGGCCAGGTAGCTCTAACAGGAGGCTCTGTTTTGCATGACAGTGTAGGAAGTAGGAACCTTTCTCTTCCTGACACTGAGATATCTTTGCAGGGACACACGAGTCTCTAGGCTTTGTCAGCAGCAGGAATGCACGTGGACTACGTTTGCAACCCTGCCTGCAGGTCCTAATGGAAACTGTCATTGGGTGTTCTTTCAGAGAATGAGTCTGACACACCAGTGGGAGCCAGAAGCATACAGATCAGCAAAGAAAAATATTTGAGGGTTTAACTCCTGCTCTGTATGAATTCCAAGAATGGATACATGCGAAAGAATAAGTGATATGTGCATTTGATAGATGAGACGAAGGGGACAAGCATCTTTCACTTCTTTATTTAGTAACTGGATGTGATTGCTGTACCAGAAACCTATAGCTGAAAAGGCCCTTTTATTGGTTTAAGAAATGCTTGTATGTGCATTAGACAAAGCAGTTGTATCATGAAAGACTGAGGAAAAATGAGCACTTTTGTGCTGGAAGTATCTGCACTGTAAGTAAAAGTATCATACATTTGTTTAACTCGCTGGGTAACAAGGCAATACATAACATCCCTGAGATATTAATTAAAACATGAGTTCCTGAGGTTCAGATGGAATTTAGAGCATAAGGGACAGCCACCGGACATCTCTTCTCCAGGCAAGACACAAGCAGGAGGAGACAGCCCTGCAGGGATTCAAGTGTTATCTTCCTTTGTTCTCAAAGCCTGCAGAGTCTATGTGAGTCAACACCATCCAGTAATGCCAGCTGCCACAGCTGGATAGGGCCAAGGCAGACTCCACTGCAGCAATTAAACCAGGAACAGGTGAAAACAACTGTCTGGTGTAAGATTCCTGCTTCTGCAGGCAAAGCAAAAAGTGAAAATTGATGCTATCAGTGACAGGAAAAATTTTAAGTGGATTAGAAAGGATCAACCCATTTTAACACTGTGCTGTAAAGGCTCATACACGCAGAAGAGGACTGGAGACATCTGAAAAAACTGGAGCCTATCATTCAGGACTAACTCTAGCCCTATTTTTAACCATAACCCTGCAAGTGTCAACACCACCCAGTGTAAACTCTGCTCTCCACTAGTTGGAGAGTATCTGCCCATGCATACCATCACCAAACTTTATCTGCATAGTGTGTACCTTTTCTGCTCCACCACCAAAACCAATGTAATCAATGAAGGGAACCCCTGTCACTGGTCCTTGTCTGGATTCCCATGTGTCCTGCCTGGTCCACCTTGGATCTTATCAGTCCTACCTAAGAATCGTTAATGTTGTGGGTTAGAGACCCCAAGAACTCTTAGCTACAGCATCAGACACAAAGGGAGGGTTTAACAAAACCACTTAGGAATCTGCAGGCAATGAAACAACTTACTCAATTCAGGGAAGAAAGGCAACAAGATATTTTAACTCATTCCCCCACACACACATCAGAAAAAACCCTACATAAGACACAGACACCTTTCAGTGGCAAAGGCAGCTGAGCTCTAAAAAGGGCAAGACAAAATCCAAAGACAGAGAAGGCGGCAGAGGGAGGGGGGAGAAAGGGAAGTGGGGAGGGCAGAAACTTCTCAAACTCAAATTTATCTGCAGAAAACACACAAATTAACCTTACAGATTGTGCTCAGCTTTTAAAGCACAGCAACCGCCAAATCCAACATCTTAGTTTAGCAGACTTTGCAGACAGTTGCACTCACAGGTTTCTCTCTAAAGCAATCAGCAGACACTGGCATGTTACAGCATCGTGCTACACGAATACTAGGCAAAAAGTTACTGCATTTGAAACGGCTCTCAGTGAGAAACCAAAGAACTCCGAGCAGCAGCATGGAAGTGTGTTCTCATTAATTAAGCTGTTTGAAAAGCTTCAGCGAAAGACTTTTTGCTGTTAACCTTCAGGTGTTGCCTTCACCATTATTGTCCATAAATGATACTGCGTGAAGCAGATTTCTTGCAAGATGTGCTGCCTAATAAAAAGGTTATCACTGTTGCCTTGGCTAGGTTCTCCCAGTGGCTCTCAACCACAAGCTTCTGTCACCAGTGGAACATGTTGCTGCACTCCAACCTCATGACCTGGAACACTACAATGTCAACTCTCCAATACAAACATCTTAAAAGCAACACCAAGTAGAAGAAAAAGTCCGTGTGCTGCCACCTGCTCTTGAGCATTGAACAAGGCCATTCACATGGTACATCTCTGGCAGATTTTCTCCACTCAGACCAGAAACCCTCACTGCTACCCAGTCTAGGTGCTGTTAGCATCCTGTCAACTATTAAGGACAGATTGGGAGATCCAAGACTTTTCAGTTTGGAGAGAAGAAGGTTACAAGGGGACTTAATCACTGCATATAAATACATGAAGACTAGGTGTCAAGAAGAAAGAGACAATCTCATTTCACTTATGTCTTGTGATAGGACAAGGGGTAATGGGTGTCAGCTGGAGCACAGGAAGTTCCATCTCAATAAGAGAAAAAAATTCTTTACTGTAAGGGTTACAGAGCATTGGAATGGGCTGACCAGGTAGATTGTGGAGTTTCCTTCTCTGGAGACTTTCAAGACCCATCTGGGTGCATTTCTGTGTAACTTGTCTTAGGTTTTATGATCCTGTTCAAGCAGGGGGTTTGGATTTGATGCTCCCTGGAGATCTCTGCCAACCGCTAATGATCTGTGTATCTGTGTGTTGTGCTCAGCCAGCCTTTATCCAAGTGGAAAACTCCTTCAGACCCTGCTAAAATCCAGATTTCCTTCAAAGGGGCAGTTGATGAGTAACTGCCTGGAATATCAGTTTTCTCTGTTTTGTTTACTAGATCTGCCAAACCACATAAGGAGGTGCATTTGAAATGGAGTGTACACTTACGTCACTGGTTAACTGCATGGTCACATCAAAACCTTTGCATGTGCAACATTGTTTACAACCACTTAAAAACAGATGAATACCGAACAAGTGTTCACTACATTATTTCTTCTAATATTTTATTCAGATACGAAGTGCAATCAAGAAAATAATTTCAAGATAAACTGACAATTGACAGGGGAAAAAGTTGATCTTGAACCATTAATAAAAAAGAAAAAAATGCTTTCAACCCTTTTAATTATGACCAAGCAAATACTTCATCATCCCGAAACATTTCTGATCTGTAGCAAGCTGTGCAAATGATCATTCTGCCAAGACAGCTATCTGCTGAAATTTGAGACATAATTATGGTCAGTGAAACTCCTAATCTTGCAAGACCTTAGATTTAATTCTTTGTATTACTAATGTTTCTCTCTCTGGATTTCCCCAGTGTTACATTTGGCATGATTAACTGTAAGTGGGGAATAGGTCCACAGAATTATGTCCCTTCTGAACTGGAACAAGGAAGGATTATTCAGCACCACCTATAAGCATTAATCTTAACCTCTTGTGTGCTGGGATCTGAGGCAATGATACAGACAAAATCCACTGCAGGCGGCTTACCAAATACACACGGCAGGCAGATGCCAGAAAGCCCTGTGCAGTTCTGTGCGCTCCTACACACCACTGCCATGCTGGATGTTGGTTTCATCATACAGAACAGACCAAGACAAGACAGAACCATGTCACTGGGGTCCAGCCACTGCAACAGATGACAGAGTAGTGTAAAAATTACTGGATATAGCTGTGACTCCACAGTAAGCCAGGCTGACATACTAGATGGACCACATTTTTATGCACACCAAATACATAAGGATTAAAAACATTACTTTTGTGGCCAAGAGGGCCAACAGCATCCTGGGGTGGATCAGCACGGGAGTGGTTAGCAGATCAAGAGAGGTTCTTCTCTCTCTCTACTCTGCACTGGTGAGGCCACATCTGGAGTGTTGTGTCTGGTTCTGGGTCCCTCAGTTCAAGAGGGATGTGGAGGGGGTCCAGCTTAGGTCAACGAGGATGATGAAGGAAGTGGAGCACCTGCCTTATGAGGAGAGGCTGAGGGAGCTGGGTCTCTTTAGCTTGAAGAAGAGGAGACTGAGGGGTGACCTCAGTCTTCTGTAAATATGTGAAGGGTGGGTGTCAGGAGGATGGAGCCAAGCTCTTCTTAATGTCATCTAGTGATACGACGAGGGGCAATGGTTGTCAGCTGGAATATAGAAGGTTCCACATAAATATCAGAAGGAACTTCTTCCTGTGAGGGTGACGGAGCACTGGAACAGGCTGCCCAGGGAGGTTGTGGAGTCTCTTTCAGTGGAGACGTTTAAGACCTGCCTGGACTTAAAATTTAAAAAATAATCTCCACAGGTCTGTGACAGTGTGCTTCAAGCCTCCAAATCAACACAACCCTTACCTCCTGTATCCTGCTTCTGAGCTAACAATGCAATAATGATGTCTCTGGCAGTGATGACTGCATCCTGCTCAACATGGACTCGAGGGAAACAGATACAGGACAAGACCCACGGGCTAACCTGAGCAATAAGCTCAAGTGCAGGATCTTTTAAACGGGAGAGTCTCCAGACAGCTTTGTCTGACCCTGTCCTCCATGCAGTGCAGTGTACCTCACCATCAAATCTTGGTGATAAGTCACATTTACGGCTCAAACTTTGTTAAACCACTGTTCTGTATCAAATATATCATTATTCTCTCTTACAAGTGCAATGCGTAACTCCTATCTGCAACACAAGCCTCACATGTTCTACTTCCTAATTTAAAACACTGTACGGGTGGACCCAACATTTAGAAACTTTATTCTAGCTGTAAGAATTCTACTGGTGTTTTCTCTTCTCCTTAGGAGTTACAGAGTACCTGCAACCTGCGCCAGATTAACATGGACAAACGCTGAATTGTAAAACCTACAGGTAAAAAGAGGTTCAGCTTCAATATCATTTAGTAGTTGCTACAAATGTGTGCCAGTATGAAAAGAGTCATTTTGGCAGTCATGCAAGGAAATAATAAATATTTAACATTATTCTTTTTAAAAAATGGCAAGTTGTATCTTTCAGCCATTTTATATATTCAGGTAGTTCCCATATTTATTTCTGATAGCAGGAGAAATAATTATAAATAAATCTACTTAATCTAAATATCCAGTTGAAGAAATTATTTTTGCAGAACAATACAGTACACCTGCAATTTTATTCTTAGCTACAGTACAGGGTTAACTATTTTGCATAGAATTAAAAATGGCTCATTTGCAGTAGGAAGACTATAATCACCGGTCTGCATAAATACATAGAAAGCTCTGCTGCACTTGCAAGAGAAAAAAACCACAAAATTTCATATTCCAGTGTTATGGGTCATTAATTTTTAAAAGCAACTATCTGCCTTTATTAAACCCCAACCTCTTTTCTCTCCTGCCCTTTTCTCTCCGGTCCCTTCAATTCCTCTAACATGTGATGTCCTTCACGTAAATCCTAATGGATTTATTGACAAAAATGTTTTGGACTATTGGCGAACTCTGTTATTTGCTGTGGGAGACTATTTATTATATTACAGGTGCTTCACACTGTTGTTTGGTGTGCGAGAGGAGCAAATGGAAAGTAGAGTGTTCATCAAAATAGATTGCACTATCCAGAATCAGCCTCTATCTCATTCTTGTTGACACTGATTTTTCCCATTTCTGCTACACTGAGCTTATCACAAGAGAGTGAGCCAGCAGCTGCATCTCTGATATTCAGATTCCTTACCAAGGCTGATGAAATATCTTAGTAATTCAGTGCTTGCTTTTTGCTTCCAAGTGACAAGAGTAAAATGCCTGCACTCACCACTTCAAACAACAAAGAGTGATGAATTTCTTTTCCCTTCACACCCAGAAAGGTGGTGTTTTTTTGCAAGGAAGTTCAATTTAATGTAATAGAAATTTCTCATTAACTTTTATTTACTTCTACTGAAGTACAAATCAAAATCCCAGCTACTGATTATTTACAGTTTTGAAATAAAACTGTATAAACTTTATCTTTGGTTTCAACAAACAATTCCAGGCACTGTCTTCTGTATCAGTAACTGACATCTTATTAAGTATCAAGTTTATTTTAGATCTTGTCTACAGAAATGCTGAGAGATCTGTCAGACCCTAATTCTGAGAAGGAAGTACAAATATTTCAATAGTATTTTAGCCCGGACTGAAGCTTAATGCTGAGGACAGCTCATCAATCAGCCAACTAAAAGTAACAACCCCGACAAAGCAAAAACATCGGACGGTCACACACAAGGTGCAGCCCAAAAAACCATGGAAAAACACTGAGGCAAAAAGTTGTTTTCCACAGAAGACATGCAGGATCCTGTGGGACACATGTACAAACCCGGGGGAGACCAGTTCCACTTACGCAGCTCCAGATTGTATCTCACTCATCCAACATCTGGGCCTTCCACTGCATGCAGTCAGGACTGAATGCCTTCAAAGACATCACCTGTCCCTTCTCTTTCACTGAAGATGTTTAAGACCCACCTGGATGTGTTTCTGTGTGACTTGGTCCAGGTGATCCTCCTGTGGCAGGGGGACTGCATTCAGGAGAAAGGCTAGAATAGAAACTTTCATACTTTTCTCATTTAACGACACATTTCCCAAGTTCCCTTGCCCTACAAGTTCACATGACTGAAGAGCGAGGAGCAACCCTTCATCTGAGCTCTGAGGGTGCCTTGGTTGTGGGCTACAGCACTTTCTTCATATCATACTAAATCCACAACAAGTTTCTGAAGCAGAAATGCACATCCTTTAAAATGATACCACATAAAGTGTTTAACCTATCTAATGAAAAGGACCACAACATATTCTGAGGTGCATTCATCACTTACAGAATAGATGTCTACAGGTATCTGAATAGAATATCTAGAGGTATCAATTCACCTAACAGCAGAATTGGAAAAGGTTACCATTGCATGGTAAAATACAACCACATAGTGCTGCTGAAAAATTTGAGATGGTTTTAAATTATAAAATGGGATTGTGCACCTACAAAGAATTAAGTTTTGCATTTTCTCAAGTGTCAATTTAGATTTTATATTCTGTCATAAATCTAAGCCGTTTGTTCAGCTGCATGACTTCACACACAGATTTTAAAACATCATTTTATAGACGTGTCCAGCACATTGACTCCAGCTAGCCCAAAAGAGAGGAGTTAGGTAACACTCATAATGAGGTTATGAATGTTTTATAATTGTTACAGTTACTCCTCTTTCAAATGACACTATTAACAGAATTATAAAAAATTAAAATTTAAGCATTCAGCTGCAGTTGTCCAAATGACAGCTTAGTATTCACCTACAGTTTTCCACAGATTGCACAAAATTTAAGAGCTATTGTCAGGCAGAGATCTAAAAAACTCAGAGAGGGTTTTAACAACTTCAAGGTATTTCTACATTGCCATGATATAGGTATTGCTGATAAAAAGAATGTCCTGTCAGTCTTTCAGCTAATATGAAGCTCATTTATATACAATGAATATTGTATATAAAAATGAAAGTCTTAGTATCTGCCAATTAGGCATTAGCCTCAGTTAGTCTCAGAAGATTAAAGTCCAACAGACTGTCTTGATCATGCAGATGTAATGTGAGCCCAATTTGAGCTTACTTTGCTAAAGGATTTTTGTCATTCTGTTTTTAAGCCTATCCTGGATATTTTTTGTCCTGATATGAGTTGCTGGTTGAGGAAACTATGTTCTTAGTCCCAGCTATAAGACAGTACAGTTGTACAAATTCTAGGAACAATGTCACACACTCTTGAACACCGGTAATGGCACTTTAGAAGCTTTTCTTAGCACAGGCTGAAAAAGAATCAAGACTGAGCCCTTCTTCTGACTGAGAAGAGAGATATCTTCTAATGCAATGGTAGCCAAGCAACCCACGATTCTAATGCCACTCAGTTTTATTCCAGTTGTTAAGATAATTGTATAACAAATATTTGATGAATCTAAAGTAGTGCTAAGTATTACCTAGTTGATTTAGTATTTCTGTGAAATCTCTCAAGTCCTGAACTGATGAATAGCAGCAAAAAAAGAGAGAAATGATAGAAAATGAGGAGAAGGCAGAGAATAAAACTGCTTCTTTGCCTGTGTCAGTGATACAGCTGTCCATTCTCCTCAGTGAATTCTCTTCATGGAACAAAACCACATTTTGTTTAGTCTATACCTGCAGAGCCACTGATACACAAACCAGTGCACAGAGCCATAGAATCATTAGGGATTGGAAGGGACCTCAAAAGATCATCTAGTCCAATCCCCCTGCCACTGCTGACAAATCTGGTTAAGTTCAAGTAAAAGAATGAAGGAAGATATGCAAAAAGAACTGACCCCCAGATTGACACACAACTATGCAAAGACTAAAGATATATGCTGCTTCTTCATTTGTACTTGATCCTTTGCCGTTTCATTTTCATGACATTTATTATCTACGCTAGGCAGCTGCTACCAGTATGTTTATGCTTTCAATTTACTCTCAAAAATAACCTCCGTAAAACAAATGTCTAGGTGAAATAACACTACCAGCTGTAGTGTATGGGAAAGTTGGTAGCCAGAAGATTAATTACTGGGTTTAAAAATGGATTAAGTAAGAAAAAAATATAGGAATAAGCTTTCAACACTTTGGTGAAAAAACAGTCTGTTACAGAACCTCTGTATACTTTATAACCATCAGTTAACTAGAAAGTCAAACAAACATTCAAGTGTTAAATGAAGGCCCTGATGGCAAATAAACATGAACATGAGTCCTTCTTAAACAGTAATACACCCTATAAATCCTGAAGAGGAACACAGGAAAACAAGCAAGGAAAGCAGTCAATTGGTGAAAACCCATGCTGGCAAATGTACTGCATACAGAAAAGGCATCTATTCCATTTGGATCATTTCAAGTACTGGATTTTGCAGTCATTCTGAAAAAGTGGTGTAGTGTGACCAATGAAAAAAGCAAAATAAGAGTAGTAAATACCTGCCAATTCTGAAAACTCCACCAACTGGAGAAAGCAGTATTTCTTAAGGACTATACAGCAGATTTTGTGTCAAACAAAATATATTACTGTAGCCTTGAGGGCTTTAAGATACCAAGTTGCTGTATGTACCCCTTGACCTGTCTCAGGAGAAGATAATGCATAGACTAGCCCTGAACACTGAGTTTTCTGGAAGTATGCATAGATATGATTTTAGGGGAAAAGGACCCTGGAGATGACAAGAGTCGTGGATCAAACCACACTCTGCGTTTTGGCAATACGTGTTAACCAGAGAATACAGCAAATGGGGAAACCCCAATACCATTTAAACCCCCGTAAAACTACAGTTGTTCTTTACCAAGAGTTTAAAAGAGTTAATGTAAAATTGTCCTGAAAGAAAAAGACATTTTGAGATTAGTGAGGCCATGAAGCACTTTTAAAAGATTCATGAATATATTGAGAGATACTGAAATGGAATCGCACTGTGTTTATTTTCCTGAAACAGGGCATTGTTGCAAAGGGTGATAGTCACTCACAAAAGATAACTATCTTTTATAGGTGTGAAAGGCCTACTGTATAATTCATAAAGCATGGGCATCTTTTAGAGTGGTTCTCAGTTTATGTACCTTTACAATGTCTTTACACATAAAAATTAAATACAGCCGTCTTCGCGGTTATAAACAAGGAAGGCATTTACGGCAAAGCCTGCAGATTTCCTTGGAAGGATTATTCTACTTCCACATATTTAATATAGTGAAAAGGGTATTTAGTTTGTACTGGGTTTGGTTTTTTTTTTTTTACAAACACAGCTTCTTTCACTGAGCCCTAAATAAACAAATATATTTGTCAAGCAGATAATTTAGAGAGGCTGAGGGAATTGGGGCTGTTCAGCTTTTAGAATAGAAAGCTCTAGAGGGACTTTACACCAGCCTTCCACTAACTGAAAGAGGTCTACAGGAAAGCTGGAAAGGGACTTTTTACAAGACTCTAGTGATAGTACAAGAGGAAATGGTTTCAAGCTAAAAAAGGGGTAGATTTAAATTAGATCTTAGGAAGAAATTTCTCACTGTGAAGGTGCTGAGGCACTGGAACAGGTTGCCCGGAGAAGTTATGGCTGCGTCCTCCTTGAAAGTCCTTAAAGCTGGGTTGGATGGGGCTCTGGGCAACCTAGTCTAGTGAAAGGGGTCTCTGTCCATGGCAGAGGACTTGGAACTACATGATGTCTGAGCTCCTTTTCACCCTAAGCCATTGTACGATTCTATGACTTTTTATTTAAAGTTGAAATATCAAGGATATTTCAAAAATTTATCCAAACCCAAAGAACCCAAAGCCCTGCCTGTAACACCAGTCTCATAGCCAGGCATTTAATGGACTGAGTCCTTCTATTCTGGCCTGTGTCCTCATCCCAAAACGGAAGTAACGAAGAGAATATAATTTGTGCCCCAGAATCTTTCACCAAACGTCCTAATGCCTTAAGGCCTTTCTTCATTCCCCTCAGTCTATGGAATACAGCTTCCTCCCCACCTGTCTGGATGATCAGCAGTGGGTTATAGTCAGCTGATCTCACCAGGTTAGGGAGAAACCTAGCAATATCCCTGATTTGGGCTCCAGGTAAACTGTAGATTTCCCTATGATGGGGGTCAGCTCTGCATATTGGGCTCTCAGTCCCTTTCAGTAGCGAGTCTCCAATAACTAGGACTCTTCTCCTCTTTGTGGAGGAGGCCATAATATTACTGGAAGACCTCCTGGATTTATGTGCCCTTTGCCAGGACCTCCGGTATGTATTTTCTATCCTCTATATCCTTATTAGACTGGCTGTCTTGATATAGAGGCTTATATATATTATTTAGTGGCAACTGGGGAGGTGAGACAGGCAATGGTGGTACTCGCCTTCTGCCATGACCCTGCACTTGGCTGCACTCACCCCTTCTGCTTGGGCTTCTGTCCTTCATCTGAGAACTGGAAGATACAGCCCCCCCCCCCGAACCTGGCTGTTATTTAGCTGTTGTCCAGACTTCTGAGTCTAGTTCCACCAGCCAAGGTTGAGGGTAGCCTTGGGTGCAGTGGCCATGCGATGGTGGAGTTCAGGATCTCATGTGGTAGGAACAGAATACCTTGCAGTATCACAACCCTGGACTTCAGGAGGGCCAACTTTGGCCTTCTCAAGCAATTGCTAGGGGAAATCCCAAGGGACAGGGTACTGGTAGGTAAAGGAGCTCAGCTCAGCTGGTTAACATTCAAAGACTACTTTCTTGAAGGACAACATAAAAGCATTCCAACACGAAAGAAGTCAAGGAAGGGAGCCAGAAGACTTGCATGGTCAAACAGGGAGCTGCTGGGCAAACTGAAGAAGAAGAAAACATATAGATCATGGAAGGAGGAGATGGCCATTTGGGGTGAGAGAATGTAGGGATGCAACTAGAAAAACCAAGGCCTCCTTGGAATTAAACCTTGCAAGAGAGGTCAAGGGCAACAGAAAGGGCTTCTTCAAATACACTGCAGGTAAAACTAACACTAGAGGCAACGTAGGGCCCCTGCTGAATGAGGTGGGTACCCTGGAGACAGAGGATGCAGAGAAAGCAGAGATACTCAACACCTTCTTTGCCTCTGTCTATACTTCTGGGAGCTGTCCTGATATCAAGCCCCAGACTGCTGAGAGTCCAGAGGAAGTTGAGGCAAGAGAGGAGCCTGTCTTGGTTGATGAGGACTGTGTTAGGGATAAGTTGAGCAAACTGGATGTAGACAAATCCATGGGACCTGATGGGATGCACCTATGTGTACTACGGGAGACGGCAGAAGTCATTGCTAGGCCACTCTCCATCATCTTTTCTAAGTCATGGGGATCAGGAGAGGTGCCTGGGGAGTGCAGGATAAACGCCACCCCAATCANCTTCACAAAGGGAAAGCCATGCTTGACCAACCTGATAGCCATTTATGAGGGCATAACCAGGGGAATAGATGATGGCAGAGCAGTGGATGTGGTCTATCTTGACTTGAATAAGGCATTGACACATACTCCCACAGCATCCTTGCAGCCAAACTGAGGCAGTGTGTACTGGATGATTGGATACTGAGGTGGATCGTGAACTGCCTGCAGGATAGAAGCCAGAGAGTGGTGATCAGTGGGACAGAATCTAATATGAGGCCTGTATCTAGTGGAATGTCCCAGTGGTTGGTGCTGGGACAATTCCTGTTCAATAATTGATGACTTGGATGAGGGATTAGGGTGCACTGTCAGCAAGTTTGCTGATGAGACAAAGCTGGGTAGTGTCGCCAAAACCCCAGCAGACTGTGCTGCCATTCAGCAAGACCTGGACAGGCTGGAGAGCTGGGCTGAGAGAAATGTATTGAACTATAACAAGGGTAAGAGTAGAGTCTTCCATTTGGGCAAGAACAACCCCAGGTACCACTATAAGCTGGGGACTGACCTGTTGGAGAGCACTGTAGCAGAAAGGGACCTGGGGGTCCTGGTGGACNTATGAGGGCATAACCAGGGGAATAGATGATGGCAGAGCAGTGGATGTGGTCTATCTTGACTTGAATAAGGCATTGACACATACTCCCACAGCATCCTTGCAGCCAAACTGAGGCAGTGTGTACTGGATGATTGGATACTGAGGTGGATCGTGAACTGCCTGCAGGATAGAAGCCAGAGAGTGGTGATCAGTGGGACAGAATCTAATATGAGGCCTGTATCTAGTGGAATGTCCCAGTGGTTGGTGCTGGGACAATTCCTGTTCAATAATTGATGACTTGGATGAGGGATTAGGGTGCACTGTCAGCAAGTTTGCTGATGAGACAAAGCTGGGTAGTGTCGCCAAAACCCCAGCAGACTGTGCTGCCATTCAGCAAGACCTGGACAGGCTGGAGAGCTGGGCTGAGAGAAATGTATTGAACTATAACAAGGGTAAGAGTAGAGTCTTCCATTTGGGCAAGAACAACCCCAGGTACCACTATAAGCTGGGGACTGACCTGTTGGAGAGCACTGTAGCAGAAAGGGACCTGGGGGTCCTGGTGGACAGCAGGATGACCATGAGCCAGCAGTGTGCTCTTGTGGCCAAGAGGGACAACAGCATCCTGGGGTGGATAAGAAGTGAGGTATTTAGCAGATCAAGAGAGGTTCTTCTCCCCATCTACTCTGCCCTAGTGAGACCACACCTGGAATATTGTGTCCAGTTGTGGGTCCCTCAGTTCAAGAGGGATGTGGAGCTGCTGGAAGGAGTCCATTACAGGGCAACAAGGATGATGAAGGAAGAGGAGCACCTCCATTATGAGGAAAGGGTGAGGGAGCTGGGTCTCTTTAGCTTGGAGGAGACTGAGGGGTGACCTCATTAATGTCTACAAATATTTGAGGGGTGGGTGTCAGGAGGATGGCACTGGGCTGTTCTCGGTGTCATGTAGTGATAGGACAAGGGGCAATGGTTGTAAGCTGGAACATAGGAGGTTCCACATAAATATCAGAAGGAACTTCTTCACAGTGAGGATGACATAGAACTAGAACAGGTTGCCCAGGGAAGTTGTGGAGTCTCTTTCGATGGAGACGTTTAAAACCCATCTGGATGTGTTCCTGTGTGACTTGGTCTAGGTGATCTTGCTGTGTCAGGGAGATTGGACTAGCTGATCTTTCGAGGTCCCTTCCAATCCCTAATGATTCTCTGATCTTTTCCTCAACACTGGAGTCATGGATTTTAGTATCTCACAGAAGATATACACAATGACTGATAATAATTTCTCTTTCTCACATGTGACAGAAGTGTATGGTTTTAGACTGTCTGCAGACCCTGTGCCTGCAAATAGCTTCTTACTCATTTACCTATAGTGGTAACTCAATCATCTGTTTTCTTCCTCGCATAGCTTGTGTAAAGTCCCAGAATAAGAGCCCAGGCTTGGGCAAAGGTTGCACTGTATGAGTAATCATGGCATCATAGAAACATTCAGGTTGGGAACGACCTCAAGCCCAAGGACATAATCTCCAACTATTAACCTAACTCTACGAAGCCCACTGCTAAATCATGTCGCTAATCACCACATCTACGCGAGTTCCCTAGGCAGCCTACCCCAATGCTGTGTTTGTTTTCTATTCAAAGCAAATACTAACCCCAAAACTTACATGTACTGTGGCAGATTTCAGTGCACATCATTAGCAAGTGCAGTAAACTGTTAACCAACTTAATTTCAGAGCTTTTATCTCTTAATCAGGCAGCTTCCCTTTTAAAGCACAAAGGGTATCACATTGCCAGGGCTAATGCAAACTGTGATCCTTGGAATTAATGTCCCCTTGATGCTCAGTTATACCAGCACAACAATGGCAAAATCCATGAACACAATGTATGAACTGTCTGTTGAACTTCACTGAAGTAATCTAATACAAATATGACCTCATTATATAGAACTTGCTTATTCATCCAAAACCTTATGTATTTATATTATACTTTGTGTGATTAAAAACTCAAAATAAACCTTGAGATAATGTTCAGGGTTCAAGTCACTGCACAATAAGACTTACTAACAAACACATTATTTCTTATTAGCAAACATTTTCTGCTTTTTACTAGTACAGACACGGCAAACTTCATCAGGCTAATTACTCTTGCTATCCATAATATTCTGGTATGCTCCCCTTGTCAAGCATATCAGTAAATGAGAAAAATTCCCATTACTGGTAATCATTGACATTAGTGACAACATGTTGATTTTTATTAACTGAGGAGTATAAAAACATATCTGACATCTTAATGTCATGACTGTTTTCAACTAAATGCTTATAATGAAAGCTCTCTATAAAACTCCTACATATCTTTATCTGAGGATGCTAGGAATTCACCGTAAACCATTACTTGACATAGCATGGGATGGTTAACTTTGTCAACTTTCATACTGGAGCAAGTGTCCCTTTACACTGAAGAACTCACTGTTAAGAAAAACTTGGTTTACAGGGCTGCTGGGGGAAATACCCATTACCTTAACAGAGATACTTGGCAATTATGCAGTGAGGAAAACAAGGCAGTACTGGGCAGAAAAACAAAGTTATGTTTTCACATAAACTTGTCGGTGTCTTCCTCTTCTACAACAATTCAAGGCTCATGCTCGCTTTGGTGGGGTTTTATACTCCTCTCTAGTTAACTTCTTGTATTTCAAGGTCTTTGTACTCCCCATCACACCACATGGAAAGTAACGAAAGTGCTGCAAATAACATGGTGGGACAGTTTAGTCTCTGAAATTCGAGGGAATAAAAAAACAGTTCTTCCCCTGCAAACTTCCCCAGACAGCTTCCAGGGCATCCCACTCCGAAACTAGAACTGGAATACTAGTCTGTTGCATACATCATTTTTCATCCTACACATCTGCTGACAGTTACTTACTGAGTACTACATTAACAGTCTTCCAGAGTCATGTATGCCACTAAGTAATCACCAGAAGTAACAGAAAGGTTGAGGTCCCCACTACTGAAGTACAACCTGTCATAAAATCTCAGAAGAAAGATTTTGGAGTGGATACAAAATTAGCGCAGATCTTTGTCCCTTCTCAGCTGCTTGGCGGAAAACACTTCACCTGCAGTCTCAGACACGAAAAACACCTCTAAGCTTTCAGCCAAAGCAAACTGCATTTTAAGATATAAGTTAATTTGTAGGTAATCTGTCTTCAGAAAGAATGTAATCATCTAAAATTAATGAAATAAAGTATTTTCCCCCTTTCCAGATTATAATTTCAAAACCATCATCAAAATTCTGGTCTTCTACCAAGAAAAATAATGTAACAGTGAAGGAGATTGCAAGCTATCTCCTATCAACTTCAGTTAGATGTTGTTCCTAGATACAGTAGTCAAGCAACTTTGATGCTATGACCATAAACTCAAATCTCAGCAAATTTGTCAATACTTTCTAAGGTACCACCCCAGGACTGTACATTGTAGTTGGATTCATCTCTGTAATGTTTCTTGTTGTCCTTTTACCAGTAGCAGTGGAGGCAAATGTTTTTCTCTAATGTTTTATAACATGTTTATACAATCTTTGTGAAGTCCAAATGAGGCAAATCTGACAAATAACAGTAATCCTTCTTAAAATTCTGACTTTAAATATATTCAGATACCTAATATCTACAGAAGGAGATGGACACCACAAAATTTTAAAAAGGAAATACAGTTTGAAAGATTCAAAACATTGGTTTCCTTTTCAGTTAGCTCCAAACCAGCATTCTTCAAAAATTAAATTATTCTTACAAAAACCTTTTCACCTGCTAATCTAAGAAACTTTATTTCTTGGACAGATTCCCAATGCTGTTAAAGTTGTGCATCACTGAGATTAAGAGACACGTAGTGGGAGTTGTGAATTTTATTATGAGGATGTACTGATGTATTGTCTGCGGGCAGCAATTAAGCGCTGGCAAGTATTTTATGTCCCTATTCCTGGTAACAAAAATTCAGAAACTAGTAATTTGGTTTAATACGAAGTTTGATACCATGTACTTACTTGACCTGGAAATCAAGAGCTGAATACATAATCCTGAGTCCTTCTGTGTGCAACTGGTCTTTCCAGTCATAGTACACTGAAGTTATTTCTGTGCACTAGAGTTTTACCTAGAAGAGAATCCTGCTGACATTAAAGTTCCTTTACACAATTTGACATACTACTTTGATTTTCTAAACTCATTTTGCTGTCATTTCATCTATTACACCAGAACTTCTTTGGGACTTTAATCCTTTGCAAATGCCAACCAGCTAGAAAAAGGATTTCCTATCTTAAGAGCCACAGTCACACATGGGTCTGCCATGGCAGATGGCTTATAGAGGGTGTATATATTCCTCACCCTTCTGCAGTAACATTTCTCTTTTCTGACACCCACCTCTTCCTTCACTAATATCACTAGGCAGGTAACCAGGAAGGAAAAATAAGGACTAATGTCCACTTTAAAGCCATTACTTGCTTGTTGTGTGTTACTCAGTAAACGATGCATAAACATACCCTTCACACAAGAACTTTTGAGGATTCCCCATGCTATTCTGTATATACCAGTGCAGCCTGTAAGAACCTGTTTAGTACAGGGCAAGAGTGAAGAGAGAGTCTGGGACACCACAGGGAAGTTGGACAAACTAGAGACATGCAGAGCTACTACCTGCAAGTCAAAAATTGGGTAGCACATGTTGGATCATCAACAGAGAAGTCAACAGTTCCCACACATCCCAGCCATGGGGGGCTATCTAGAGAATGCTTCAATGGGTACAGAACTGTACCACTATAAAGTAAAAATGAGTAAATCCAGCCCTTTCCAGAATACGGTTGCTTCTACTACAACCCCTACCTGCAGCTTCTGCAGTTTAGTTTTAATAGCCCTTGTTAGTAACAAAGTACCTGATAGGCAGCTTATTTTCCCTTTTTCTTAATTTTATCTTGATTCTCCTAATTGTATTTGCATGTACCACATTAATTTGTATTCACATACGGATAGCTCAGCTATAGCTGGACAAATGCACTCTGCCACACACCTAGCACAACCTGGGATGCTTTAACACTCCATTTGTGTTATCTAAGCATTGCCTAAAACTGGCAAAACACAGCAGTGCTATTTTCAAGAACTGTAGTCTTTTCCTTCTCCCAACAGTTAGTGCTAAAACAGAAAGGATCTCAATTTGCATGTATCTGTTTCCACCTCTCCCTCCTCTTCCCCATTTCAATTAGCTCAATCTACCAGAGCTGTATTTAGGCACTGTCATAAGAGAAAATTCAGACAAGTGGAAAGCCTTCCACTCACATCCCAAATGCCTCGTACACCACTCATCCTACCTTCAAGCATTCAGGATAAATTCACTAGCAGTTGTGTTTGCAATGCTGTTGTCAAATAACGATAGCACATTTCATCAGGCAAAGAGCAGTCCCCAAATTAAAAAACAAAACCAAACCCACACAAATATCTGCATTAAAGTTATCCTGATGTATTCCAAAATGATCTATAACAATCTGTGATAGCAACACTCCCTTACTACCAATCAAACTATTTTACAAAATAAAGGTATGATTTTGAGCTATATATGCCATGCTGCAAATTGCTAACAATCCATTTTACAGGAGAGAAGGGTTGCATGGAAAAGCAGTATTAAAGCATAAATCAATCTCATGCTAAGACCAACCAACAGAAATCATCTTCTTCTGAAAATTGTTACAAAATTCTTGTACAAAGTGATAGTGTTTAAAGAGATGATCACTTACCCTCACACAAACATCTTGCCACTACACAGCAAAGCTTTTTTACACTGTCTATCTGCAGGAACACAGTAATCTCCAGCTGGGTATGCCAAGGGACAGTGTATCTCTGACAGGCACAGGCTGAGAAAAGTTCTATTCCACCTACATCAGGGGACAGGGAGTAACTAATGTAGGTTAACACAGAGCAATCTTTGGAAAAAATCTAAGCACACAGACAAGAAATTACTTTTGCCTGAGGCAAGGAGGTGGTTTGTGGGACACCCCTAATCACTTCTTCATCTCTCCATATTTACCTGTGAAAAGTGTCTCCTACATCAGAACAGCTGTACGAAAGGAATTTGCTTAGAAATTCAAGGCACATCAAACCAGAGCAGCAAGACCATGCTGATTTGGTGAAGTGCTGTAACTATTTTAGCACCAAGCAAATTCACAGATCAGATGGCAATTGAACACAGGTAACACATGATTCTATGGACCCAAAATCACTCTAACATAGCCCATCAGTTCTTAGTGGGCTTCCTCAAAAGCTTTAGTCACCAGTCTATGAATTAGCTCAGGTCCTTCTGTGTCCACCATTCCATTTTAAACCCTACTACTTTCCTACTACATTGTGTACTATAACACAAGCAGGCATTAATACCTTTATCAGCAAGGCTTCTGGAAGTCAACTTTAATTACTTCCTAATCTTCCTAAGCTTTCCAAACAAAAGTAGTAATGCTCAGATGGTGTTAAACACCACAGTATGTTATTGTTGAGTACAGTAGCTTATTCTCTGTAGCGGGAAAGAACACTTGAGATCTATATATATTTTTTTAAATGTCAGAAAATGTTTTTCGAGCAAATTCCAAAAGTGAATTGATAAGTTTAAGAGCCTTTCCAGTTCTCTCAATGCTACATTTTTCATCATATATCTTCTAGACTTTGTGATTCAGTTCACATGAAAAGTAAGCCAGACCACAGGGCTAAATCTAACGGCAATATTTGCTAAGCGTGTCACATGTGCAAAACAATTATATCAAATTATATTTAATGATTTTTAATATTTAGCTATTCATTCAGGTGGAATACCTCTATACAAAATGAGTTATTGCATTACTTAATGTCACGTTCCTCACATCTCTGAGCAGGGCTTTGATTTACTCCACAAACTAAGACATACAGTTTGGCAGCTTCAACAAATAAAAAAAAACCAAAAAGGACAGGATTAAACAGTAATAATAGTGTCACAAATCAAATACTTTTTACACTCCTGTGGAATATAAACAGCTGTTTCCTATTTTTAAAACATACTATGATTTAAATCTCCTTTCAAAATTGCCTAAATAATTTTATAGCACTTTAAAATACTGCCTGCAAATGAATCTGACAAGTAACAAAGAAAAAATGCTCTGGGTACCTTTTCATATCACATTTGTTGTGCCATACAAGCAAGAATATCTAGGATTTCACTTTTCAACTAGAGCTACATCATCATCTGTGACTTGTAATACCTGAGCAAATATCGGAAAGCAGCAATCTTTCAGGCTTACATCCAGCTCTGACTGAGGCTGACATTTCACTTACACAGCCCCTCCAATACCACTGCTCTGACTGTCTCCCACGCTAATAAATACATCTTTCTGGGGCATTCCAAAGCCAGAGAAATGAAGTAATTTTATTATCACTTAAACGAAAACAGAATTTTTATCACTTAACTAAAAACTGGATTTCTGTAGCAGTGAAAATAATAATTCATTGTGTCAGCGCTGTGCTAAAGACAGTAAACCTTGTGCAGGAGAGGAAGGAAAGTGCTTACTGCAACACCTCTGAATGACAGGGGATGTATTGCATTAAAACACACTGCTGAGTAGCTTGCAGGAAATGCTAAAAAGAGAACAAACCACATCTCCTGCTGCGAAGCTCAATGCAAAATTCCCAGAGGTGCCCACAGACAACTATCACAGTGTGGCAGGTCTGGGGGCCAAAGGCGGAATTGTTAACGATGCTTTGATAATTACACCAGACTGAGAGATTCCACAATTAAAACGTTGCACAGCAGTGACTGCCATGAAAAAATTGGTTCTATTTTGCAAACTGTGCACGATAAAGCTTTGTAGATTAATCTAGAGAAATATCTTAATCTATTAACCTCCTTGAAAAGCCGTTAAGAAAAAGCCCAATAGCTTCATTCCGGCTTTAAAGCAAGATGTAGTAAACAAAACCCACACTCCAGTAGTTGACACTCTAGTGGCATCCTAGCTTTGCTTGTGAATGTACTTTGCTGGTTTTTCACGTGCAGTTGTGGCTCACTACGAGCTTTGAAAATCTCTGTGAATTATTAAGAGTTACCAACTACTAAGTTATGAGGTTAAGACTGGGTTGTCCTGTCAGTGTTGAGCCGGAAGGGTATTGCTATCTTCCCATATGCCCTGTCTTACAATTAGAAATATGCAGTTCTCTGTTTCAGTAATTGCTGTGTTCAGGGGCACTGAAGAACTGTTGTATTGAATATGCACCTATTTGCAATATGGCAGTCAGAGCCTCTAAATATTAAGCTCCAGCATCATTCTTGCAGGCCAATACTTATGGGCAAAACACTCATGGATGGATTCTGGAGGCTGTTTCTTTTTGCAGTGAAGAGCCAAGGCTACATATACTATCACTGTTCACAAGGTCTAGGACAGCTGATACTCTTTTTAGGAAACAGCATGCACCCTTTTCTAGATATTTCATGAAAACACCATAGACTGTTAATTAGCTGACAGAATAATTTTGACACTGCTGAAATCTATACTACTACACTGATATTTCATTTGTCCTATTCAGGTCGAAGAGACCTGAAGCCTGGAGTAATTAATACAAAATTTCTCATGTTTTCCATCATCACCTTCCATCTTCAGCAAATCAGTTACTGCCTTTAAACCTCAAGGTGTATCAATTTGATCAAGAGCAAAGGACAGGTAGTATGTTCCACCAGTTAATCAAGTCTTTAAAGCACTAGGGATCTACTTGGATGAGAGTCACCACAGAAATGCAAGACTTACTCCGAATGAACCCAGCTGCTAATGCCAGAAATGCAAAACTCATTTAGAAATGAGGTGTGGTTGGGCAAGCAGACAAAATTGAAAAGTTGTATTGAGATACAGGTGCAAAGACTTTTAATCTAAGCAAAAGTTATGCTTTAAAGGCTTAGAAATGAAGTAGTGTGAAACCTGCCTGAGGTGAATAGTTGACAAGATATTCAGACACAATGGATGTGGCATTGTAGGAATTTACTGATGGGGAAATGAGAGGTTCCAGCTGAGAAAAAGTATTTTAAAAAGTATTTAAATCTATGAAGATTATAAGGTAGGAATTACAACAGAAGTGACAAAATCAGAGAGCTTGAGAAGAGCACTGTATAATCCAATGATGACTGAAAGCCCAACCTGCAAACCAGTCTGAACAGATGCATCAGAGGTAGGGTTGTGTGCTCAGATCCTGGAGCAGTAGTCACAGGTAAACTTAAAGACAACACACCACACGCACAACAGCATTCCTTTGTCAATAAAGTGCTCATATTCAAAAGGAGCAAACAAAAATACAAGTTTATTGCACTTCAATGCCACTGGTTTAGGTGGGGTTGTTCTGCAAATCAACTGGGTGATGCAGCAGGTGTTATCACAGTGTCATCTAGTGCAAGCGAGGAGGTTAAATGAAGGTTGTAGGTGGGTGAAATCTGTAGCCCACAACTGCCTGCCCACGAAAGGGCAAAACTCCACTGGGCCATGGAGGAGCTAGAGAGGCCATTCTGCTGCTTCTTAGGAATCAGGGGACCTGGCTCAGATTGCGTTTTAAAGAATACTTCCATTCTTGCTTTCGGTGAACTGTCACTCTGAGTACTTAGCATTTTAAAGTATCTGGATTATGTGCTGGGCTACTTTTAACCATCCGAGTCACTTGCCCTTCCCTCAGTCACACAACTGAGCAAACCTTTGTGCTGACAAACTGCAAATTCTCTGAACAGGAGAAACTATACCTCTGAATTGCCTGAATGAGAAAAGGCTATGATCATCTGAACAATTAATACTTGCAACAACTCCCATTTCACACAGACCTAGCGCTAGGGATCTGGACAACTTTGTACCACCAGCTGCTCAGACAGAGGAAGCCCATTTCTCACATGATAACCTAAACGTTGACAAGGTGGTCAATGCATCAGGTGACAAACTGAGAAGGGCATTAAGAGAAACGGTGGAAAATGGTGAGTATTGCATCAGTTAAATTCTGAAGAGAGCCTCTTAGACTTACCCCATGGGGAGGTTTCAAATTATTTGAGATAGACACTCCAGCTGTTCACAAAGCTACAAGGAAAGTCTGGTTAGTTACTGTGCATGCAGGTGACCTTGGGGAATATCATTTGGATCCAGGGGAGGTCTCCATGAAAGAAGACACACTCCAAAATGTTGCCTTTGTTACAGAATTTTCTATTCCATCCTTTCTAAAGACAGATTTCAGCCCAAAATGAGAACGTCTGTTCATATCTTTGCCATGGAAGTAACTCATTAAATCCACAGTAATTTCCAAGTGAACCATGGAGAAATAAAATAAGACCTCTGCACCTTCAGAGCAGCTTTGCTCAGTTAACTTTGTTCAGAATCACAGTCATTTATAAACTTTGCACACAAGACAGAAAAGCAAAGCATTTCCCACAAAAATTACAAGAGGCCAGCTTTGTGACACTTGAGCTATCCTTGCGACTTCACATGGAAGGGCTCCCAAAATGCACATCCTAAGCAAGTACAGGACGTGCAGTTGCAGTGAGTGCAGTGGAAACACCTGCTGGCAGGTCTGTATGAACTAGCTTCATTCTTTTCCTGTACTTGCTGCTGTGCACTCCTTCATGTCGGAACTCTGCAGCCTCAGAGATACAGGAAATGAATCAAACTTACTTCACACAAAATGAGAAAATTCACCTTAAGGTATTTCATGAAATGATGATTCATAAAAATTACACATGGATCCAACATGCTTTTGTTGGATGGTCTGAATACCCAAAAATCAAAATATGAAGAAGAATGTATGATGACACATTTTTATGGAGATCCCTGCTGCTGAGGTGGCCAAAGACTTGTTTTAGGCTCTGCTCAAACTACACTTGAAGCTGTCCTTCCTGGATACAAGGAAGAAATGCTGCATTTTTGGTCTAGGTGATCCTGCTGTGGCAGGGGGATTGGACTAGATGCTCTTTCAAGGTCCCCTCCGATCCTTAATGATTCTATGATTCTGTGATTTTTGTTCTTCCCTAGCTCCTTGCACTTAGATATTCTGTATACAGAGGTCCCACATAAATCCCAAACCCTTTGTTTTGCCATTTATGGTTCCCTAGAGTCATATTACAACAGCTTTGATTAAAATACAAACCAAGTGAGTAATTGCAGGCTTTTTAATTTTACAGTGTCAGTTTGTCATTGTAATGGATATGTTGGAACACGAAAGTCTTTTAATGAATTAAAGGAAATGCATATTTAGGAGGACTTAAAACTGCCCATGACCAGCAACCTCATACACTCACACAAAAATAAGATAGAGACATTAACTTTCCTTGTCAGTGATACAAACCCCCAATAAAAACTGTCCTTCTGACTGCAGCTCTCAAAGTGCCCCGTGGCTTCACTGAGGATCATTAAACAGAACTCCTGTGTAATTACTTTGAACAGGCTCTTCCATCTCTAAGAATTAATGCTGAAAGAATTTGTCTTTTCCAATCTGTATCATCTCACCTTAAAAGAAGTAATTCTAACATTTCAGTGATGTTTGTTTCCAGGAAGCAGGTGCTTCTTTTCCCTTCTGCATGTTTTCATCATCCAGTGCACTTTTCTCAAAAGACACAGCAGTAACTGTATTGTGGTGGAGGTGCTGCAATACCATTTTGTTGTTGTTTGAAAATTACCGGAATTTTCAGATGTACAGATTTGTGCTCATGAAGGAAAAAAGAAGTTATGTTACTCTTAGAGGACACCTGCCCTCAGTGACTTGTTCTGGTGGGAGGTGATACTGTCCCAAGACCTGCCCTAAAGGGTGTAGCTAGGTGAGCCCATAAAAGAGGACCGTGATCACGGTTCTGCCTCTTTCTGCTGAGGGCTTTCAGCCCAGCACGGGGCGGCTGCCCTGTGCTAACCCCCACCTCCTGTTCCTTGGATGAGGTGGGGTAAGATGGCTCGGCTGCGGCTTCCAGCAGCTCCCTCCCCTGTTTCCCTAATCGGAAATGGGACGGAGCGGGCTCGCTGAGTCCACTCTGCTCCCGTAAACAGCAGGGCAGAGGAGGATGGCTGAAGAAGCAAGACTTTGGTGCAGATTTACCATCACCACCCAACCCATGGAGCAGCCATTCAGCATCGTGGTGAGCTGGGGATTCCTCTTTCTTCCTCCTGGAGCTAAGACAGGAGGAGAGAGAGAGGAGAGGACAGGAGAGGATCCCAGAAAACCCTCTCGGCCACCTGCAGAGTGTGTGGGGGGGAAGCCCTGCTTACGCAGCCATGCAGTTGGTCTCCATCTTGGATCCTGCACGTGGCCGAAGCCACGCAGCTGCTGCCATTTTAGAGAGCCCTGGTCAGCAGGAAGAGAGACTGTTTGTCATTTCTGCTGCTGAGAAAGCAGCAGAATGTGGGGATGCTCAAGTATTGGGAGGAATTCCTCTGTGCTTAGCTGAAGAAAGCAGGACTTAGGAATCCTTAAAGCTTGGGCATGATAGACAGTCTGGGTTCTTTGTTTGAAAGCAGGTCTCCTGCACCGAGGGATGCAGTTCAGGTGCTAAGCAATCGGGCCATCCTGAGAGCATCCAGCTGGAGAAGCCACGCTGAAGACCTGAAGAATTCACCAGTCTGCAAACAGCCTGGGTGCTGCTGTACCACAGGCACGGGTGATGCATGAATAATAGAGAGGGTGGTGGTACTCGTCTCTACTTGACTGACATGCTCTTTTCCTCCAGACCTCTGATGTGAAGAAAGACCCAAGGACCAATCTGATAGTGATCTGCCACTGTATTTCTCTCAGACTATGTGATGGCAGTTGTGACACAGTTTCTAGTTTGTGTGCACTGACTTGCTTAAACTTTTCTTCTTTTCTCTGTACAGTTACAGAGTTATTGAACCCTCTTCCTGTTTCCCTAAGCTATCCATTGTCTGGCAAATTTATCTGAGACCTCATCAAGGTCTAACTGCTTTGTTTTCTTTTCCTTTATCTTTAATTGTGGTCTTGAACCCACCACAAAATTGATGCCAAAAATCCAGAAGCAAAGCAGTTTCTTAGTTTTAACCCGCTTCAATGGAAGCAGGTGCTTCTTTTCCCTTCTGCATGTTTCCATCATTCAGTGCACTTTTCTCAGAAGACACAGTGATAACTATATTGTGGTGGAGGTGCTGCAATACTATTTTTATTGCAAAGATCTAATGAGGAGATCTATTCACACAGGGACTGCCCCTCTGACAAGCAGAGTAAATTCAAATATCATTAAGGAAACTCCTATTTTTTTCCTGATGCACACTCCTCACAAAATAGATTTCCTACTTGCCTGCTGCTGTAAATAGCAAAATACAGAGTGACTTTTATTTTTAAATTTTAAAAAGTAGCAGAATAAAATAATCCATAGAGATTTGTATGAATACTGCTAAAGTAATACTGGCTGGTTGAGAGCACTTCATAAAGAACAGACCCGTTCTCCATCTCTGCTACCAGTCTTTTAAAGCAACAACAGGCTTTAAATGTAGAACTACAGTGTCACTGCTACAATCGTGCTACAAGTATTTGTGCATCACTGTCAGTACCAATAGCTATTATTCTTCAAACAAAATGTACCGGACTGAACAAGACTGTAAAGCAGTACCCCACTTTTTCCTTCCAGTTTATCATAAATCATAGAATCATTAGGGATTGGAAGAGACCTCAAAAGATCATCTAGTCCAATCCCCCTGACACAGCAGGATCACCTACACCAAGTCACACAGGAACACATCCAGGTGGGTCTTAAACATCTCCTGTGAAGGATGCATGAATATTACACAGACATGCACACAAGGTGGCAAATAAAGAAATTAATACAAACTCTGTCCCTTTCACACAAGACATTTCTAGGCATTAGAAAAGAACAGATTTACAAAAGAAAACAACGTGCTCCAGGGCTACCAAGGCAGGACTAGAGCTTTTTTCCTGGCCCACTGCTCCCTTTCCAATGACTCTTGCTGTACACACATCACTTAACGACTTTTTGGGTTTGGTGGTGTCTGCTTTCCACCGCAAAGCAAGTTCTCCAGTTGAAAAAAGCAAAAAGAAGAAAACACCCCAGTAAGCTATCTAATACAACTGTAACTCTTGCCTAGACATCCTTGACAACCTGACTCCATTTTTTCTGATTTTTAACTTAAATCCTCAGCTGTGACCAGCACCTGCAATTTGTAATGTTCAGAAAGTGGGAAATAGTTGGTAACTCTTCTGTTCCAGCCCTGAGATCATAAACTTACTCCACATTCTAAAGGTTTTGATAGCTTTTTCTAAGCATTCATGTGCCAGCCTTTCACGAAAGTGCTTTCCAGTTCTGAGCAGCGTGACTCTGGCTGGACTCAGGCAAACAGAGCAGTAGGGCACCACTAGATTTAGAAATGAGAAATACACATTTATACTCTGCAGATTTCCATCGAACTCCTCCCACACCAACTAAGCATACTCCAAGATCACCTGATTCTTTCTACCCACATCTCACACCCTTCATTTTGGATCTGCAGCTTTTGGATTTGCAGCTGGTGCCAACACCCAAGTTTTAGGGAAATTACTATTACTCACATTTGTGACTACATTGAATAAGATTCCAGATCAGAAGATAACTTGTGCACCCACTTGATCTGAAGGATGAACATGGCCCAAGTGACTTAGGGAAGCACAAGGGTAAGTGCAGAGTATAGACTAAGACTGAATGCAAAGTACATTTACTAGCTACTGCCATACAATCCTACTTAAAATTGCTTTACCTGTGATGACTAGACTTAACTAGGTTTTTGTCCAAAAACATCCACATCCATACCTTTTACACCAACTACTCAGAGCAAAACTATTCCATAGAGTGGAAATGATACCTTCACAACACCTAATTCTATAACCGTTGCATAAAAAAAATCTGTTTCCCAGTCATTTGTATTTGTCAATTTCTAATACACAAAGGAAATCAACCTACTTTTATAAACTTACCTCCCTTCACTAGCGTACGGTTTTTCTGCTAAAACCCAGCCTTTTCCCAACAGCAGTATGTGCTTGATAAACACAAATTGACTCTCCTTCTATTTTTTAGCAGCGGGACATATGTTAAGAAATACAAATGCAAGCAATGGTTCCATCTCCTTGCTATTCATTGCTCAAATACTGAGTTTCTTTATGAAAAACATGAACTGATGTTATCAGTAACAGCATTATTTACACACTGTATGTTACATTCAAGAGGAAATTGAAAGTAAAGATGTGATTCCACTAAGTGAGACATCAAAACGTGCAGACTATCTCACCCTTGCAAAGTCTGCTCACCTTCTGTCAAGACGTTTTGCTTAGTATTCATAAACCTTTTGTATTTTATGTTGACTATTTAAATCAGTTATTACCTGCCAAAGTGGGTCTCTGCAAACATTTGTGGTATCAGAAGGAAATAAACAGCAAGTTATTATAAAGCATAACAAGAACCTTGCATTTTTTCATAAGCTATAGAAAGTTTCTTTCATTCGGCTAAAGATGTTCCTTGCGGCAAACACAGAGAAAATGTTCTGGAAGTGAAATACCAAAATAAAACAGCTGGTCTGATGCACTAAAGTATTTCCATGTATGGAAGGAACTACTACAGTCTCCATTAGTATAGCAGCTTAGTGCCAAATTCTATAATTAAAATTGATACGGAGCTGATCATAGTGCAGACTACAAAGGGTCCTATTGACACCAGTGAGCACAGGAGAAAACCTCATCTGAACAGACGTACTGCCACAGTCTTCAAGCTAGTGCTTAATTTCTTCTCAATATTCTGTACATAAATAAATTTTGTTAAAATAATTCCTGGACTCATGAAAGGAGAAGCATGATGCATTCAGTATGCAGTTCTTAGAGCGGATAGAAGGCGAACACATTAGCGTTTACTTGGAGATCAATAAATACACTTATGGCCCAAGTGTTTTACACCCCTAGAGCCATCAAAATGACAACCAAACCTCACAACTCCTAAAATTCAAATGACATTTCCTTTTCTCCATACATAGATAGACAATCCACCAAAACACACCATAAAAAAAGACAGTGAGAATCTGGCTTGCTTTAGATTACTCAAAATGTGTTTTTGAAATGCTACGGGCCAAGGGAAAAGGGGAGGGAATTCCAGAGCCAGACACCAGTAGTTTCTGTCAGCAGTGCCCTTTGCTCTCTGAAAAAGAAACTGACCCCCCCCCTTCCCAAAGGAGGGAGTCCTTTAATTCAGGAGACTGCTAAGGAACCTTACACAGAGTCACCACAGAGAAAAAGAAGTGTAAATTATGCCCTTTAAAACAAATATTTTGGAATTATGAACTTGCTGGCATGGACCACTTAACAGAATTTACACAGTAGATGCTAGCAAAATACATCTCAAGGTAACCAACCCCCTCACCACAACATACCTAAGCCAAGTAATGTAGTGAGTAAAACTTAATTAGAAAAGAAACAACACAACCCAAAACCAAACAAAAATAATTCCCAAACAATAACAGAAAACCAAAAGAAGAATTTAAAAAAACCAACAAAAAGAAAAAACATTTTAAAAAATCCAAAACAAAAGACACCCGAGGAAAGGGGGAAGGTGTAGCTATTATTTTACCACACTGTATGTCAACAAAATAAAAAAAAAAAGCTATTTCAAAAGACTTCTGTAATTCTGAAAAAAAATAAATCATAATTATGTTGAATCTCTGCAGTGGGAGCCACACGTGAATGGAGAAACGATGCCTTTAATGGGTTTTTTTTTCTGTTATGGTTACATTCAAAGCAGACAATTATGCAAATAAAAAGAAGGAAAACTCTGTAGAGGAAAATACTTCTCTCTCACAGGAATTAAAATGAAACCAGTATTAATCATATGGCTTTGGAGAATTTGGTATTAAGCACTCCTAGTGACAAAAGATAAAATACAGTAATTCAAATGCATTTCAACTGTCATATACATCCATTAATAGTCTTCTCTCTCAAATTTTACATTTCTCATTTCTTTGCTGAATAAAATAAGAAAATAGCTTATGAGGAAGGATGAGAGGCAGAGAAATCACATGAAATGGAATTTCAACAGGCAGGTAAAAAGCAAACCATGCTCCAAGGCAAGACAGCTTCTTGAATGGATTTATGTTATTGCATAAGTGAAGTACTGCACCATGATTTTGGATGGATTTGCTGAGTAGTATATGCATAGTTACCAGAAAATGTCATAACAAATGATCCTACTTTGTCCATAATAATGAAGCTGTCGTGATATCAACGCAAATTTTCACGTTTTTTCAGAGAAAACATAATATTTTTATTTTTTTAAAGTATGTCCCAAAACTTTAGTGCAGAGTACTTCCTAAATTGGCATTATCAATCTCTTGCATCTCATGGTAAACCACACTGACACCTAAGACACTCTCAGGTGAGAAAAACAGTATCATTTTCTTCTAACTGCACACTGAAACGATGTACAAGTCAAATGGTGGGATACCTGCAGTCAGTGCACCTATCAACAAAGCAACAGCAGAAAAATCATGCTACTTTTTAAATAATAAACCTGAAATGCAGAGACAAACTATCCTTTCCTAAAGGGATAATTAAAATATCCAGAGTTGAAGGCTCAAACCTCTTTTTGTATCATATGGTTGACAAATACACTCCAATAAAAATGCCCTTCTGCTCCTACCAGTACTTCTGACAACGCTGCTATGGAATTCTACATTACTTCTTCTTCGGTTCCTCAAGCAAGCTGTTGTGTCTCAAAATCAAGACAGAAGCCTGTCCATATTATCTCTTGTCATCAGCCCTGCTGAACACCTAGATCAGGGGTCCTCAAACTTTTTAAACAGGGGGCCAGTTTACTGTCCTACAGGCATTATCAGGGGCCAGACTATAGTTTGGAAAAAAATGAACAAATTCCTATGCACACTGCACATATTTTATTTGTAGTAGTGCACAAAAAACAGGAAAAAGAATGCAATATTTAAAATGAAGAACAATTGTAACCAGCAAAAACAAATAATATGTCAATGTGCGCTTCCCACTGTGCTGGCTGGTTTGTCCTGCCTGGGAGCTGGAGGGAGGGAGGGAGAGACGGGGGAGCTGCCCACCTCGCTGATGCCCTTGCACCCCTCCTCGCTGATGCCCTTGCACCCCTTCTCAGCCTGCAGCTGCTCGGTTTCCCCACCCCCAGCCCCTGGTGGGGGCGGGGCAGTTCTGTAAATACCGGCCAGCCGCATTGGAGACCCTGGGGGGCTGTATCCAGCCTGCGGGCCAGGGCTTGAGGACCCCTGACCTAGATGTTTGTATCATTCCGCACATCAAACCTGGCCCTTGTTCACATCTCCCCTTCAAATCATGCTTTCACTACTCTGATATCCATTTATCTGTAGCCACGGGTCATAGGATCATAGGATGTTAGGGGTTGGAAGGGACCCAAGACACTGCTCTTCAAAGTACACTCTAAACCCCAATATTTTTTTTTATACAGTTATCTCCCTTTCATATGCTGTTCTTTTACCCTTGTATTTTAATAAACTACTTATCCAACAGAAATGATATGGTGGCCTTTCCCAACGTACCTGAAATCCCCAGTGACCAGGAATCTGCATAGCAATATGTATTTGGAAAAGAGCCCAAGTAAGAATTGGGCATTGTCCAAGAATGGTTCTTACAGCAGAGAACACAACCACTAATTTAGGAGCACGTTTCTGTTTTATCAAATCTAGTATCTGCTTTATAAAAATATGATTCCCCTTCTACCAAGCTGCTGACCAACATATTCTGCTTCTTTTCACCAAAACCTGCTATTGTGCTGTGTTTTCATGTAGAGATGAAAATTTGGAAACAGGTGCACAGGTTTATTCTGTCATCTTAACAATCTGCTTTTACCTCATAATATTTTAATCCATTTTTCCATACTTCCACATTAACAACTTCTGACATAGTTTTACTTGCCCATGAAGATAACATCCCCATAAATTACCTGACACTATGGTTGAGGCTTGGAACATGAATTTATTTCTTTTTATCACTTTGTACTTAAATGAAAGAAAATGAACCATCATTAAAAAGAGCTTTCCTCCCCTCTTTTTTAATTCTCCTTAGGAAAACCAGGTTCTTTTCCTTTCATCTCTTCACTCTGAACTCAAGTACAGTGCTATTATATCACTGATGCCTTTAAGCAGAATATTTCAGCTCAAATGCATTCTCTAAATCAATGAAAATGAATTAAATTAGTACCTGCAGGCAGAATAAACTAAATAAAATGTACAATAATACAACTCTTACACATTTTTCTTTGTACAGAAACAGCAGTATTCTGTGCCTGACATTCAAATAAACAATGTTACCCGCTAAAATGAGATACACATATTTTCAATTTTTTCGTATTATAGATTTTTGGATGACAGTATTCTAAGAGGAAAGGTAATAATCTACTTTCCTACAGAGAAAAGGAAGGAATTTACATTTTAAAGAACTATACAACCTACAAAAAATACTGGGTTTCTAGGAATGAAAAGGTAATTCTTTTCCTTACTACAGAACAAAACAAACCAAACACTGTAGAAAACAGTATCTGTTGCTTCACACGTTTCTCCTATCAACATGATATTTCCAGGAGCAAAATGTTTGTACACATCCTGGACTCTGCTTGAAATGTAAGGATTTGAAATTCTGATACGGTTATCCGCAAGATACACGGCTGAGCACACATACACATTTAAATGAGACACTGAATATTCAGTAACAGTCATCTGTGGTTACTGTAGACAAAATAGGGATTTGCATCAGCTCTTATTCTTAAGCAGTTAGCATCACCTCCAACATCCTTGTTTATGGATTCTGAACAGTGTGTTAAAAGCCTTTCCCAGATGACCCACAAAAAATCACCAAACAACCGGCACCTTGGTTCAGAATAAAGGTCGAACTGCATTAGAAATTCCTTAGACAAATCAATTGCAAAAATGAACTTTTGACAACTATTTACATAGTGCTGACAATCTAATCTGTGTTACAGCCAAAAAAAAAACAGGAATTAATCATTCGGGGAATTAATAAGGTTGCGCTAGTGCCATGAATGGTGAATGGGACACACTCACTAGACATAGATCAGGCAACAGCCCCAATGGATACTCCACAGTTCCTCCTCTATTCCTCTGAATTATCTAAAGGGAGAAGGGGCTTGTGTATCTCCCTGAATTAATTTTTCTTTTGAAAAGTAAGGAAAGATAATGAACATCATACAGAACCAAAAAAAGCCTTCAGATTTGCTTTCATCATGTGTTAAATTTTGAAGGACTGATTCTAAAAAAATTAAGAGAACCAAGTATGTTACACACCCTGGCCAACTTGAGAACCAATCATATTCCTTCCCATAGCCATATAAATGCATGTTCAGACAGTAGACAGACTTCTTTTTTCTTGGCTAGCGGTCTCGTTGTTCTCTCAGCAGACAACTTTGCTCACCCACATGGCTCCTGCTCAGGAACTGGGTAAACACCTGTCTCACTTCCCCTTTCCCCTGTAACCCTTGACCTTATATTCTCTGTTTTACTTTTTCCCTTCCCTCCCTGTTTCTGCAGAGTGATGCCAGAAAACCCATCAGCTCTCTTGAGCTCCCATGCCTTCTAGAGACCTAGCCCATGGCATTTCTTCAAGTACTGTCTTGAAGAGATCGAAGTTAGCCCTTGTAAAGTGCAGGGCTGTGATTTTGCTTCTTAGCCTGTGTCTGCTTCATGTGATCCTAAGCTCATCATCATCACTACAACCCAGGGTGCCCCAACCCTTATGTCCTCTACCAGTCTCTCTTTTTGTCAGTACTAAGTCCGGTAGAACATCTCTCCTGATTGACTTGTTTACCTTGCCTGTTTACTATCAGTGCACTGGAGAAACCTCATGGACTGGGCATGTCTAGCTGTGTAGCCCTTCCAGCAGGTATCAGGGTAGTTGAAATCCACCATGAAAGGCTTAATGACTGCAAGGTTACATTGAGCTGCCTGTAGAAGGCTTGATCAACATCCCCATCCTGATCAGGTGGCCACCACAGCATCTCTCAGGCTGGTGTGCCCCTTGATCTTTACCTGCAAACTCCCAACCCATTCTTCATCTCTGCTCCTAGAGAGAACTCAATATATTCCAGTTGCTCTTTCACATAAAGAGCAACTCCACCACCACACCTTGGTGGCCTCTCTTTTCTGAAAATAATACGCTCACCCATGATGGTGTTCCAGTCATATCCCACCACGTCTCAGGAACTGCAATGAGATCATGTCCCCGAGACTGCACACAGTCCCCAGTTCTTCCTGTTTGTTCCCCATGCTGCATGCATGGGTGTACAGGAAGGGAGTTGAGCACACAGTCTCTGTCCCTTAGAGGTGGTAAGCCATCTGTCTGAAACACATCAGACTCGGCTGCAAAAGCACTGGAGCACAAGTATTAACCTGGCACATTCTACAGGCAGAACCCAGGCAATGCAATTCGCACAGGCAGGACTGAGGCAACGCAATTCACACAAGCTTCCTGTGAGCCCACGGGTTTCTCAAATCCCAGCCTAACACCAAAACCAAAGGGCAAACCCTGGCTTTGTAACCGTTACAAATGAAGAGCTTTTTTCAAATGCTCACTTAAAGTTTTATTTGAGCATTGCTATTGCAGCTTACACGAGAATTTGTCTTATGTGAGAGTGTAGGGAGTCTTCTGCCGACAATTTGACGACAGCTCTCCAGAGTCCACTGATAACACATCTGTGGACAGCCAGAGACTCCCTCCTGGGTAGTAATGCAAAGCATTCATCACCTTGCTGCCAAACAGGGCCTGGTGAAGCGAGAGAAATCAGCAAATACATCCTGGCCAAAATTAAATCAGTGGCAAGCACCAGTTCATTGGCAGGCACCAGATTAAACCTCATTCCCAGAAGACCTTACTTATGACAAGAAAAAAAGACAGTCTGTGGAAAGCTATTTTTTACACTTTGGTGGTGGTTAGTCTCTCAAAGACCTGTGGAAGCATCTAGAAATTTCAGACAAAGTCACACACAGAAAGTGAGTGAGCACACTTTTCTTTCTTAGCATTTGAAAGAATAAAAGAAAGATTATTTCCTCTTACTTTTTTAATTAGAATTGCCCAGCCCCCAGCAGGTGGAAGGACACTGCCTGCAGGAGCTTTCTGTTGGCGAAAAATTTGGTTTTTATAATCAGCATGGTAATTAGTGAGCTCTTTGCTATTAAAAGGAACTCATTACTGCTATATTTTGCTGATTGATCCATACTCATGAAGCAATTTAAAAATGTAAAAAGCATTTTGTGAACCACTTAAAATAAAATCTTTAATATGAATATTCAGAAAATGTAACTGACAGTTGCCTTTGCCTTATCTCCAATCTATAATTCTCTAGCAGTTCAAACAAATCTACATGGAATTAGAAAATTAAAATAATTACCTTAAGTCATATATTGCTCTCCAGTACTTGTCAGACTTCCTTTGCAAGGCATGGGGCCTGTTAGATCAACTAAATGCCTCAGATTGTGTGATGATTTCACAGCGTGCTCTTGCAATCAGACAAAGCAAACAAGTTCCTACAGAAGGAGTTGCAGAGTCATTTGATTCTTCTGAATGACTCCACAACTTGCAGCAATACTGCTTTTTTCCCCTCTAGGATTTTCCCAAGAGACTTGCCATGACCATGGAGCCCTAATAGTCACATGGAGAGTCTTTTGAGAAGCAGTTTGAAAGAAAAATCACCTTTCCTCAAAATGATTAGCATGCACTGTTATAGAACAAGTTTCTTTCCACCTCGTACTCTGCCAAATTATCTCATGCTTCAAAAAGACCTGATAAATTATCCAACAACATCTAATATTGAAATGCAAGAAGAATAGAGAAGAACAAAAGAATGACATGAGGGTAGACACAAATCAATTGTTCAAAGAGTTTCCCTTATTCAGGTAAATCTCAGGTTACATTCTGCCTCTAATGACGTCAACATACAACTCAATGAGCTCAACAGAGTCAGTATTTCAGTGCTGACCTACTGCCTTGAATTCCATATTCTAGTGCCTCCAATAATCAGTCTGTTCCTTTCTCTTTTAGACAATCTCAGGTGTTAATTTCCAGCCTAGCTGCAGCTCTGAGGTTGACCCTGTTCTCTCAGCATTACAAACATATAATTGTTTTGTCACCACAGCAGTCCAATCTGGTATTTACAGGCTCTGCTACAGAGCCAAATAATTTTACAAACTGAAAGGACATTCCTAGTAACTGAAATGGATACTCTTTTGACGGGGATCATAAGTAACCATGGTTGTCCCAATTCACTGACTATTAAAGCGAAAAGGAGACTTTCTGAGAGCTGGTTCAGATCCCTAAAAATCACACAGCATGATCACACAGTGCTTGTAATAGGAAAGGAATATCACAGAATCACAGTACATAAGGGAATGGAAGGGATCTCTAAAGGTCATTTAGTGATTTCAGCTGAGACATTGAGATTTGCAGTAGGTCACTGTCCTGGAGGGTATGAGCCATACCATGTACTCCTGGGCACTTTATATGGGCAAGTGATCACAACTTACTGAGATAGTTTTCCATGCAAGCTCCCACAGGCACACTTTTCCTGCCAGCATTAACATTACTGGTGTGCTGGTTCAGACTGACCCCTTTAAGAAAAGGATTTTCAATATTTAAAGGTCCATTTCTCTACTCGGTTTCTTCTCGTTTCCATATTTTGAAGATTAAAGGATTATGCTACTTCAGCCTGTGCTCTTGGTATTTGAGTGCACCAAGTATTTTTAGGTCCTTTTTTCCTTACAAAAAATTTATGCTTATGGCATTCACTTTGCTTTAAGAAATTTATTCTTACTTTCAAGCTGCGGAAATAACTCTTACAAAGTATTATTTTTATCCTTCTTGGAGTTGGGTGATTTATTTTTAATTGCTTCTTTAGGTGAGGATGCTGTTTGCCAGTGTGTTCATTAATTGAAGCTTTTTTAAAAAGTAATATGTTAAACCATGGTTTTTTTTTTTCCTGGAAAGGGAAGTCCTGGTAGAGAAAGAGATCAATTATTAATCAGGTAATTAATTTATCAAAAGTAAAACAACCAAGAAGCATCTTAAAGGCTCGAGAGCCCTTGAGTGAATGAATTTATACTAGATCATACTTTTCCGGCAGATTATCTTTCAGGAAATTAAAGTACAGGAGGTCCAAGTTCTCAGAGCCATGATAGTCTTTTATTTATATTCCAAAGCAGTAGCTTGCTTTAGAGAGGTAATCCAGTATGGCACTGGGGTCAGTTTCCCCAAAAAAAAACAAACCAAATAAAAATATTTCCATGAGGCTTTTGTTGTTGTTAAAGAACCACATAGCATCTCCCCGTTAACACTTTGAAAAGCTTATCTACATAAAGCATCCCCAAACTGAAATTCTGAAAATATGAAACAGTCTTTTAGAATCCTTTTTTGTCCTGCAACCAGCACTCTTGCACATAGTTGTCGTGTCTGGCAAATACTGGCTAACGTGAGCCTATACAGAAGACAACTTTTTTCCTACAAAGTATTATTTGTTTCAAATTTAGATGAAGAATGAACTATTGCTAGATCAGCTACACTGTGTTCATACTGCTATTCACATGCTATTCTTGATACTAAAGAAGGTAGTGCTAATTTTTGAGTATTTTTTATGAGGGCCTTGAAGTTGCCCCACATAAGCTAGTGATGGCAAGAGGACCTATCCATTTGGGATTGGTGGGACTAAGATCTTTAATGCTACACTGCTTTCACCCCAGACTGTAAGCTGCCTACCAACATTCTACCTGCTGCTATGTCACATCTTTACACTTTTAATTTTCAGGGCAATAGTAATATATATTCCCTTGGAAACAAGACACAGCTTGTGCCATCTACTGTTGGAAAGATCCTTGCAACAGCAGAAACTCATCTCCTCACCCTACATAAAGCTCATGAAAAATGGGCTCATGATCAATTGCTAATTTTTATCTTGCATTGTATTATCCATTTGACATTGCAGGACAGCTTCCAAGTACATCAGTCTTAAGAAAACCAGCAACTTTTTGCAGAGAAAGACCATATCAGAGGGTTAGTGATTACTTTTTGTCTTTTCAGACTTCAGCACATTAGTGAAAATTTCAAATTTCTTCCCTCAGAGAGCGTTTGTCTCACTTGCAGTGTTGTCAGTTTGTCACTGATCAGTGTAACTCTAGTAACTATTTCAAAAGAAAGAGAAACCAAAGATCGTATCAGCACACACAGAGAGAAGAATTAACATAAATAGAAAGCCAATGCCAGGCCTCCTTGTTCTAGTTAGTACAATGCGTATTTAATGCTAGTAAATCACATCTCAGTAAGGCACACATAGATAACACTGACAATAATGCAGGCTCCTAGAACAGGAAATACAATTCTATGCACATGCATTTACGTAAACACTGCAAACTTCATCCTTTTTAATCTTCTTTCACAGGTAATTGCACATCAACACTGCTAAACTAAATTATATCTTGGAAGGACAAAGCAAAACCTCTCTTGCAACTTTACATTTCCTTTGAATGAGTTTTCAGTCATAATCTACAGCATTTTATTCACATTAACATGCTTTGTTAAATGTATATGGATATGTTTTTCAATAGCTGAAATCAGCGTATTTCCTCTCAATTGCACTGTTAATTTCAGTTCAGTTGTTTAACTGAACAAACATTCCACAGAAACTTGTCACAATCAAGATTATCACCTGATCTCCTGAGATTACCTTCACAGACTCACTCATCGAACCATTTTGAAACATAGTTCAGCAAATTGAGAAAAATAATTGTATGTTCAGTGACACAGGAGGCATCTCCTACTTGCATGGGCATGCAGTGGCTTTGGAGAGTATGATTAATATTTCCTGTATCTACTGAAAAACTTAAGCATGATGGCTTTCCACTGATCTATTTAACAGACACACTACACAGTCATACTTTGACCATCCACATCATAGCTAGATCTTCTCTTGTCACTTCCTATGACAAATCTATACTTCTGTAGATCCATCATAAGGTCTGTGATAGAAGTATTTGATATGAATCTCAAAATGACCTTGTACTTTGTACTATATGTTTCATCCTAACTTTTAAAGTTTTCTGATCTTTCCATATTATATTTTGTTCTCAACCTGAGTAGAGAATACTTTCCAAGTTTGCTTCAGCGCATGTCATTAGTATATGTTTACTTTTTGCACCAAGGACCACGAAAAATACAAACATATGAACCACAACCAATCTGAAAGCCTTCAGAAACTCTACTGGGAACCATTAGGAACAGCCTCACTAGCATGACTATTCTCCTAACTATGCATAAAAAGGCAGGAAAAGTCTCTTAGTTAACATTTCTACACAGAAGAACAGAAAATAAAGGTATTGCATCAAAACCAACAAGCAGATAAAGCAGATTTTTTTTTTAATAAAAGAAAATAAAATTCTGCATTACAGGCAAGTTTTCATAAGCTTAGTGCAGTGCTTAGTAAGAGTCACAAGAACAGTCAGAAGATGTAGACTGCAGCGTCCAGTTAGCTCACTTCAGGCACACGTTATGTACCTGTTGTTCCCAATATCTACATGGAGGTCAATATCACAGGTAGAGACCAAACTTTTGCCAGCTTTTTTTTTTTTCAGCAAGGTATTTGTAAACTACATGTTCCTTACAGTAACACATATCTGCAGCTGAAACCAAGGGAAATATGTATGTTGCAAGCCAGTTATTAGAATGAAGTCACAGAATCACAAAACATTAGGGATTGGATGTGCCCTCAAAAGATCAGCTAGCCCACCCCCCCTGCCACAGCAGGATCACCTAGATCCAGCTGTACAGGAACACATCCAGGTGGGTTTTAAATGTCTCCAGAGAAGGAGACTCCACAACTCCCCTGGGTAGCCTGTTCCATGCTCTGTCACCCTCACTATGAAGAAGTTCCTTCTGATACTGATGTGGAACCTCCTACGTTCCAGCTTAAGACCTACAATTCAACTCAAAATTCAGACGATAAAGGGTACATATGAGGTTTCTGCACACCTACTGTCTATGGAAGGAAAGGGGGGAAAAGTTATGACTTGTGGACAGTTCCACTGCATTAGCCCTTAATGGTATGGCTTTTTATTGCCAGCAGCAACAAGTACTAAAAAATAAAAAACCTCTTACTTTGCCATTATGTGCTTTAAGTTAGCTTTAAGCTGGTTAGAAGCCAAGGTCCAGCAACCCTGCATTAGGGAAAGCTTTACAGGAGAGTCTAATGGTCATCAAGACCTGTACTGTGCACCATGAAATTGAGAAAAAGTTATTTCCTTTGTCAATCTTTTTAATGTTGCCTTTCTTATTATGCTCCTTCACCCAAGCCAAGCATCACAATGGCAAATATAAATATATATATACACACACACACATATATACACATTACATATATACATACATATATATACACACACACAATTTACAGGTGTAGTTACAGGTGAGATGTTTTGGCCCTGCATCAAGCAGCGTGCTTAGCTGGAGTGTTACTACTCCCCTTTCCCTACTTCTGCTTTTCTTACTCTTGGACAGATCTCTGTGCTCACTAATAAATAATTTTAGGTCTTCTTAAATGTTATAAACGGTCTATTTTTGTAACATTTATACTTAATTATGCAACTGTGAGAGGTTTGTTAGCAATGACAGAAGAGTGAATTATTCCAGCACATATAGCTAAAGCCTGAAATAACAATCAAAACTGTGGCAGTGCCATCCAGCATCTAGCAGAGAAGAGATGGTCATTCCTAACTTCTTTCTGTGTAAAGTTGTGGAGAGAGGTTCACTCTCAACCAACACAAATACTGTCAGCTAGGCATCAGATGCAAGATGGAGTTCTGACAAATTAATTGTAATAAATGTGTAAGCAGAGCAAAGGCATTTTGGACTTTCCTTTACAAAGCTTTACAATTTTTAGTCAAAGGTGGTCAGGTAGTTAAAAAGTTTGGGTTTGTTTCCATCTGCAGGTATCATAAAAAGCAAAGATATGTACTAGTGGAGTCAAACACATGCCCTTGAAGAAGTGTCAGGGATTTTTCAGGAAATGCAAAAGAGAAAGCAAGAGAAAGGGAGGAAAAGTTTTCCCTGAAGCCTATATCTGTACTAGCTGTCCTTGATGCTTCAAGCTAATTCGTTTAGCCTTCAGCTGCTGCCTTGCTGAACAGCTTTCATGTTGCCCCACGTGATTCTCATTTCACTTTCTACTTGTTTGGATCCTTTCTGTTGTAATTTCTAATTTGTGTGCTCAGATCCTAACAGTTTCACATAGATATGATTCATTATGTCAATCTGGACAGAATTTTAAGACTGCTCGTTTTATTTTTATTTAATGTAATGGTTTTATTTTCTTTCCCTTCCACAATAGACTCAAAAAATTCTCATTCTTCCTACCCAACTGAATGCCCCATGTGCTCAGATTGCTCTATTTGGTTTTGGAGTGAGAAGAAGAAATATACACTGTATTTATCTCAACTTATACTTTAAACATTGAGAACATGTCTGCCAGAATCAGATATTTCATGTCCTTCTGCTGAAGGTAATGTACCTTGGCCTTATCAAGCAGGGATCTGAGAGATTTAGAATAAGACAGCAGCTGAAGCTGTGAACTACTGCCTATTAGCCCCACATTAACACAAAGAGGCCTGAAAACCTGCCATTCATAATAATTTATTTCTTCCTCAGGCAGGAAAAAGCTGAATTTAGATTAGACCATAGCAGTGAGGTGTCATCTTTTCAGCTAATTTGGAGAATGGGAGAGGAATGTAGTCTAACTGAATGTCAGTAAATGTTGTTCTCATTTTTACTATCCATTTTTGATCCTCACTTTTCATACACATTCCTTTAGATCACACCTTGTAACTTTTCAAAGTGATAAGCTGTCTACACTCACTGTCTATCTGGGGGTAAACTATAACGGTTGCTCTATCACCCAATGACCCTCCCCAGCAGAGAAGGGAAACAAAGAAAAAGAAAGCAGACCCATGGGTTCAAATGAAAATTGATTTAATAAAAGGGCCAATCTAATACCACATGCCAATATAAAATACAGAGTTAGTCCAGCCAGCACACAGTGGTAAAAATAAAGAATGCAGTCCCTCACAAGCAAGTCTCCAGGGATATGGAGAAGCAGGATCAAAAAGAAAGGGGAAACAAGAGGATACCTTATCTTTAGGTAACTTTCCTCTTCATACTGAGGGTAATGTTTATGGGGTGGGATACACCTGTAGCCAACTCAGGACAGCTGCCCTGGCTGACTCCAAGCTGCTGAGAGCCTGCACACCCTGAGCTGGCTTGGGAGTCTATCCCAGCAAAAGCAGGTCACATGGTGACTTCAAAGAACAACGCCTAAATATCAACAGGTCTCCATAATTTCAACCTCTAAGAATCTGTAATGCATATGCAAATCTATCTTCACATTTATTTATCAACTTCTCTAGTACCACAGCACAAAATGAAAAACCACTGTAATGCACATGAATTCTGCAAAGGAACTAACTGCATTTGGAGCCCCTCTAACAGCAGAGTGCTCTTATACAAGCAGTCAACAAACTAGAAGACCTCATCAGTCAGCCTCATTCTACAGGTCAGGACAGCAATGTCTGGACTTATTCCAACAAAATATCTAAACAATTCTAGGGAAGCAGCTTTTCCTCACTCACTAGTAAACCCACTAACATTAAAGTTGCAGTGTTACAGAGTCACTCCAAGCTCCCTGGCTCAAGCAGGATTCACAAAAGTAGGCTGGTTGGGTATATGTGGTTAGGTTATGTATTAACTCCACAGAGAGACTCCACAACCTCTCTGAGCAACCTGCTCCTGCATGGAGTAAGAAACCTTATTGCCCAGTGTGATGAGGCAGAGTATATCTGCTTTACTAACAGCGCTCCACAAGAGAAGCTGGGTGGTTGGTTTGGGCTTTTTTTCCGTCTCTATAGGAAAGAAACAAGATGATAACCAGTGCAAAATTATTTGCAAAAAGCAAACACAAACCCTAAAGTCTCAAGTGTAAAGCAAAAGATGGCACAGAACTCAAAGCAATGTAACTCTCTGATAAGATCAAATTGGTGGAGTGGCCAACACCCTAGCAAAAAGCCATCCAACCTCTGCAGTTAACATATGAAGAAAACAAACACAAGGACAAAACGTGCTGTAAGGCAATGCACTGGAGCACCACTGCACAGGCTTAAAAGCATTACACAAATATGCTGCAGTGATTTCTTAATACCACAACCCTGACATTTTACAGTGTTTCCATTAAAGCAAATGAAATTTTAACTTACTAACATTACAGGAGCATTAAGCAGTATACATTTTCATGAGGCTAACACCCTGGTGAATGCACAAAAGCAATCACAGAGATCTGTTTAGCTGGTTTACACGATAGTAGATAGGCATGTACCTTTCAGATTTGGCTGGAAAACACTTTCTCAGTATTGATGCAGTTCTCAAAGAAAACACCTACACTCTGAAATATGCTTAGTCATTTTAATTTCAAAATTACCCTTATTTGGATTCTGATAACAGAATGTGATGCCTTTCTTGCTGAAATATTTTCATGTTTTAATCATCTTCTAACCACACTGTAATTTGAAATCAATCTCATGTCTTTAAAATTTTACAACCATGTTTTAAAAAAATCGCTGCTACCTTATTTTGTGAAAAGTCTCTTGAAGTAGTGAGCATATTTTGACAAACACCTCTGCGAATAGCACCCAGTCAGAAAAATACACCGTTTGCAATGAGGCCGGGTCTGCCCTGTCCCAAACAGCTAAGGTTTGCAAATTCAAAACTTACAAACAAAACCCTAAACTCAAAAAACAGACAACATTCAAAAAACCCCTCAAACAGGAAAAAAAGTCCTCAAAACCTGCAATTGGTTACAAGTTCTTTTACAAATACAAGTTCAGATCCTCAGTGTCATAGTAACATACCAAATATCTACAGCAAACTAGTATTTGATGGCAGTAGCATAAACTCCTCTTGCACTGTCAGAACTTGTTTGGTTCTTACCAGATCTTTACCATGAGCAGAATAATTTTGCAATCTGATCAATCTAATAAAGAACAGGAAATAAGATGACGTTTCTGTACATCTTTTCCTCTCAAATGAAATAATATTTGTGAAACTTATGCTGTTCAAATGGGTTTTCCTAGTTTTCTCTCTCCCTGTTTCAATACTGTTTATTTCTACACTGGCTCACAGCCCTGGCTGTTTCTACAAATTACCTTTCCTTTATTCTTATGGCACCCTATAAATTACTACATCACTACTAACTACAGTTACCAAGAGTAGGGTGCACCAAACTGGGTAAATCATTATCTACCCAGTAAATTATAGATCAATACTACTGGCACTGGAATGATCCATCCCACTTAATTAGAACTACCGTTATTTCAGACAACAGTTAAAAGGGTTCAGAGAATTACTTGCATGAAAAAAATCAAACCCTTATATAAATCTTGATAAGGGTAGTCCCCCTACATTACCACTTCACAGACACAGGGAGGTGGTTTCTTAAGGCACAATCATAAAATAATTTAGTAGTACCACCATGAGCCGTAGCTGAATTTTAAAACAAAATTCAGGAAACACACTTCACAGCCTTGGATGAATAGACTGGGTTGGCCAGCTGAAAAATTGTGGTTGGAGTTTAGAAGACTATTTAGCTTAAACGCCTTTACAACCCATCTCTGTGTCAAGTGTAGTCTGCATTTTAGGTAAATATTAGAAGCCTGAACAAGTTAAAAGGCTCAACAAGAGCCTTTTAACTACCAGTGTATCCACCCAGTACCAAACTCAATTTTACATTTGAAGCAGAGACAAGTCAAGCACGAGACTTGATACTATAAAGTGACAAAAGGCCAAAATAAATTAGGAAGGAATCCAAACAATCCCGTTTTTATTTATAAATTTGTTTGTTTGTTTATTAACACTGGTTCTAAGTAGAAGAATCCTTTACTCCTGGACTCATCCATGTCATATATCAATCTTGTCCTCTTATCCTTGCAATTAACCCAAAGAATATCATCCCAAACTGAGGGGTTGCTACAGAGAACTGGAACATGGCACAGAGGAAGGGCTTCATTAATGAGCTGGGTTGGTGATTCCAACAAGAGCCTAAGATACATACTGTGTTTCACAGTGCCACTGCCTGACCAGAAGCCTGTCCGTAGGTCAAGGCTGTAGTACTGCAGAGGCAGCCAACAGCTTCACTGCTGCAAAGGGAGGAATTACTATTATGGCATTCCACCTTTCTGTCTGTTAAAGTTGCTGCCCTTCCTCTGTACAAACGGCCTGCATCTGCCAAGACTCATTTTATGAAGTGAACTACCACCTCCTGAATAGCCCTTGGGAGTGGAATTGGTTTGAATTTGCCTCAGAGATGCCACTTGCAGCTTGTTGCACTGGGGAAGATGCTGACAGCAGCACTGTTTAGTTTCAGATTATTTTTTAGTGAGTTGAAAGGGTGCAATGACACAAACCATACAATCGAAGAAGCAAAATACACCAATGAGTCAGTATTTCTGTCTTGCACATTGCTAGCATATAATCTCAGAACATGGTTTTTTTTGAAAAGTATCATTTCCATATGAGAAGTTTATGATGGTGTGCTTTAGCTCCTTCAAGCTAATGATGCAATAACAATGCCTGTGTGTGTGATGAATGCATCCTGCTCAATATGGATTCAAGGGAATGAGATAACAATACAATAACCAAGGGCTAACCTGAGCAATAAGTGTAAGTTTGGTACATAAATATGACTATGCGCCCCCACAAATAGTGGGCAGCCCAAGAGCCCCTTAAGCTGTCCTACACAGCAGCTGGCTGCACACCAGGCTGAGAAGCTTACCTCAGAAGCTTCAGTAAGGTAATACTTAACATTGTGCATAGAGGATCTTTTAAATGGGAGGGTCTCCTGACCTCTTTGTCTGACTCTGTCCTCCATGCAGTGCATCGTACCTCACCATCAAATACTGGTAATAAGTCATATTTACTGCTCAAACTTTGTTAAACCACTTTTTATATCAATATATTGTTACTTCTCTCTTGTAAATGAAGTGCCTAACTCCATCTGCAAACAAAGCTCCACAGCACTTTCATCATAAATAATCAAAATATTTCAAAGATATCCAAACAGCACTGAAATTTCTTAATAACAAAGCACTTAAGGCACATAGAAGGAGAAGGGTGATGCTCGGCCTTTTTTATGCTTACTGATCTAAAGGTGGAACATTAGGAATGCTCTTGGTACTGGTCACAGCTGAATGGAACTGATCTGATAAATACAAGCATCAGACCTGAGTGTTTGTACCTCTGCCCATGTTTGAGAGTAAGAATGGAAGAAAAATACTTTTGGCAATAATTACAGTTACTCTGTTCCTTTATCCCCCTAATCACTGACAACAAGAATGAGTTTCTGAGGAACTATCTGACATCTCCAGCAATCTGAGCTCCAGACTGAATGTGCTGATGAGCAATAAAAAGCTGAAGCTGTGACAGCTGGAGACTGCTTACAGGAATGCAGTTATGAACACAGCAGGTATACTGTAAAACGTGCTTTGAGTTTTTGAAGTTTGATGTAAAATCACTTGCCAATTTCCTATGACAAGCTGGAAAAAAAGGTTTTTCCCATTTTGCTACTGATCCAGCAGAGCTGTGGAAAGAAAAAAATAATAGATAAGAAAAAAGAAACAAAGAAATAAAATGGAGCAAGTTCAAGGCCAGGTTGGTTGGAACAACCTGGTCTAGTGGAAGGGGTCCACTGTTGAACCCACAGCAGTAGGGTTCAACTGCATCATCTTTAAGGCCCCTTCCAACCCAAACCATTCTATATACAAAGGACAAAAATCACAGACTGCACAAGGAGCAGGAGAAATAACAAAAGGCTGTTATCCCAGAAGTGTTGCAGTCCCCATTCAAGTGATGTTTCTGAACAGGATTTGTGTACCTCCAAATTGTAAGAGAAGCAAAGAAAGATAAAGCCCCTATGTGTTTTGGACCACACTTTGTTTAAATTAACACATGTCCTGCAGAAAAGACACAGGACGGACTCATTTGTCCCTGCAGTGTTTGTGTCTTTTACAGTGACCCTTCTTTACAATGCTCTTAAGCTACTGTCTCTAATTTACTCATGAGTTATCGTCAGTTATTCTAGGATAGGACTTCAATATACTTCCTGTCCTTTCAAAACATTTAAACAGAAGTACCTCAATAAAATTCAACAATTACAGTAAAAGAGATGCTTGCAATAGTGCTTAACTGCTTTGTATGAAATGAGGCTGTACCAAGAAAACCAGCTTCATGGTAACACGTGTCCCTGTAGCACCAAACCCAGGATTAACACTGGACTTAACAGCTCCCACATGAGCAACGACAAGGCAGGAAACAGGCAGAGGTGGGCGAAGACCCATCATCACCCACAATGTGACCGTAACTGTAAAGAAGGGGAGGCCAGGATTAGCCCAAGGAACTCTGACACGGACAATGAGATAAGCTGAGCCCCACGACACAGGGGCTCAGCTAGAGACGGCTGTGTTCGGCCTGAACAGACACAGCACTTGTTTCCTGGCAAGGTCTGAAACTCAGCGAACACCAGCTCCCTTTTGTGCCCCGCACGGCGCACCCCGCTGCCAGTTCTCCTGACGCCTGGGCTCTAACCCACCCGCACTGCACCAGCCCACAGAACCCTGCAGCGCCCGTAAACACCCTCAACACCCTCTCCTCCGCCCCGTGACGTGTCACGCGGCCGCCCCACGGCGCTTCTGTGACGTCACGCGGAGCGACTGGGCGACTTCACCGCGCGTGCGTAACCGGCCGTCGCCGGGGAAGGTCGCAGCGGTGACCGGCGCAGCAGCTGCCGCCATGTTGTCCGTGGCCGCCCGCTCCGGGCCTTTCGCTCCCTACCTGTCGGCCGCGGCACACGCCGTGCCCGGTCCGCTGAGGCCGCTGGCGCCGGCGGTGGCACGCCGGACCGACAAGGTGCCGCTGGATGTGAAGCGGCCTGTGCTCTGCCGGGAGTCGATGAACGGGCTGTCGGCCCGGGGAGGTCTTGTCGCCAGCGCCAGCATCAACGGTGCGGGTCTGGGTTCCGGGGGCCGGGGTGGTCCTGGGAAAAAGAGCTCAGGTACTGCCCGGGCCGCAGGTGCCGGGGCAATACCTTGCGGGCACCTTTAGGCCTCTGCCGGCGGGGACAACAGGGCAGAGCGGGGGCGTTTGGGGTTTTGGTATAAGATACTCGATTTGAAATTGTAATCTTTTCGATGTGTTTCTGTGTCCAGAGCCGTCCTCTGAAAGCCGGCCTCTTATTGATGCCTCTGGGCTGAGTATTTAGTTTGTAATGGTGAAGATGCAGGAAAATTCAGTTCATTAAAGCATCACTGGAGATGCCGTTAGAGAAAAACTGTCACTGTCACAGGGAGAGGAGTCTGTCCCATCCTCCTGCCACCCGTCCTTTAGATACCTGCAACCATTATCAAGTTCTGTCAGCGTTCTCTTCTCCATGCACAAAGCCATAGTTCTCAGCCTCTCCAAGGCAGATATGATCATCTCAGTGATAACCTTATAGATTGCAGTATCTTGTGAAAGGTGCTCTGTAGTGAGTAGTACCACATACTGCATCTGACCCTCATCTGTAAGGGATTTGTTCAGGTGAAAATAGTACAAGTCTAATTAATGCTGCTGCTGTACTTACAGTCTTAGTTTTAATTAGCACCAAGCATGCTGTCTGCTTCAGGAGTTGCTTGCTTGTTACTACATTTAAAGTTTTGATACCAAAATAAATTAATCTGGCTTACTCTCAGAATTTTGAATTTCAGTTTCATTTCTCTGCAATTAAAATCCTACAGCAGATACCTTAACTGCTGAGTTACTTGCAAGTAAATGTAAATATTTGCCCTCATTACATGACTTATACCTTCCTGAGTTAAGTGCTTTGAGAGAAAGGGTTTTTAGTAACTTCTGTTAACTTTCTGACAACTAGTAGAAAAAGTAAAACTAAGTAGCTCTTTTCAAATAACAGAAGTGACACTTCAGCATACACGTTTTGATTGAGGGAAACAGCTTGTGCTGGAGAAACTAATGGAAGGCCTCTTGGGTAGCTGTCACACCTCCTTAGTTTAGCATATGTTTGACATGAGAATCTCACTTAAACCAAGCCTGAGAATTGGACAGTTACTAGCTTTATCCCTAAATCCTTCCATGGAGTGAGTCTATCAAGTATGGGACTGCAGGTTTATTAATTATTGCCAGTTATTTTCTTGGGCAGTTGGCTTGGACAACAGTTTATATAGAGGAATGTGTGATACTGCATTTTTAAACTCAAATACTCTTAAGCACATGCTTAAGATTATTGAATACGTAGAGGTTACATTAAGTCAAAGGAAAGGTCGAGAGTATGAAGCTACAGATGTGCAAACTTCACTGAATTTTGCATTACATTGTTTTTCAGGGAAGCATCTGAATGGAAAACAGGTCAGTCTGTCTTTTTTTAGGTAGTCAAGTAGGACTTTTACCTGAAGTCTTCTGAAAAAACAGTTTTAAAGCGCAAACCTCTCACAAATGTTTCTGCACCCTTACCAGGCTCTGTGTGATTCTACCAAAAATATCTGGAAATCATTTTTCTACAACTTAAAATTCAAGTGTACAATAGCAGAATCTCACCCAGTTTTTGGAATCTTTTTTGCCCATTATTCAATGCAATTTTGAAGTATGACCTAAAGTACATAGTATTGTTTTACTCAAAGTGTGATTATTTCAAATTCTTTACCTTGCAGTGCCTGCCAGCGTTCGTTATGTCCATAATGACGTTGTGGTACCCGACTTCTCTGCCTATCGTCGTCAGGATGTACAAGATGCCACCAAATCTTCTCAGAGCAGCAGTGAATCTAGAAAAGGGTTTTCATACCTGTTGGCTGCAACAACAGGTGTAGCAACAGCATATACTGCTAAGAGTGTTGTCACGCAGTTTATTTCCAGCCTGAGTGCCTCTGCTGATGTGCTAGCGTTGTCAAAGATTGAGATCAAGTTATCTGACATTCCAGAAGGCAAAAACATGGCTTTCAAGTGGAGAGGGAAGCCCCTTTTCGTTCGTCACAGAACCCAGGCAGAGATTAATCAGGAAGCTCAAGTTGACGTGTCTACGCTGAGGGATCCACAGCATGACTTAGACAGAGTAAAGAAACCAGAGTGGGTCATATTAGTAGGTGTCTGTACTCATCTTGGCTGTGTACCCATTGCTAACTCTGGAGATTTTGGTGGTTATTACTGCCCTTGCCATGGGTCCCATTATGATGCCTCCGGCAGAATCAGGAAAGGTCCTGCTCCATATAACCTTGAGGTTCCAGCTTATGAGTTCATTGGTGATGTGGTGGTTGTCGGCTGAGTAACAAGATCCTTGCTCACTTTCATGTTCCTGTGAACGTACACTCAAGGATTCAGTGAGATTCTACAATACTGTACCAGCCAGGTGATCCTAAAAACATATTCGCTGTCTAGATTAACAAGAACAACGTTCATTTTAATAAAACCTTGGAAGCGAGCACTTGTTTCTGACTTATGGTAACGTGTATTTATTTGTGTGCAAACTTCTAGTCAAAAGAGGTACTGTAGCAGAACCAAAGCATGTTTGTGGAGACCTTCTGAAAGGGTGTTGGGTTCAGGATAGAAACTGAACTACAAAGCCATTGCTTCCTTCAGAGTACAGATTTCCTTTCCTACTTATTATGGAAAGAAACATCTGAAAAAGATCTTGCTGTGAACTTCTGTTTGTAGTAAGTTTCAGCATAGAATCCTATGAGATGTAATTCTTTTTGTGTAAGTTTGTTTTCAGGAAAATTGAAGGAAAAAATAACCTATCTAGAAAAAGTTCTTTTACATTGTTCAGAGGCAGTTTATAATTGTTTAGCTGGAATGATTGCACAGTAATGTTATGGCAGTAAGGTCAAAAATAAGCAGATCATGTTAGAATTGTAAACCTGTCTGTCCCTGATGCTGACTCTGAAGGAACAGAGAAACAAATGCAGTCCAGACTGTGTCTTTTAACTGAGTGGTTTTGTCCTGCCAGTACAAAACTCAGCCATTAATTGCCTACAGTATGTGAGGAGAAACAGTTGTTTCCAGAACAACAAAAGCTACTAGAACAAGATTATCTTGTGCTTCCTGTTTACTTCCCACTCTTACTGCTGTTCTGTGAATGCTTCTGAATTGCACCGCATTAATGTGCTCCCTTCCTTTCTATTGCACAATAGAAACCGGAGTCAGAATTCCCTGAGTCTGGAATCTACTCTCATACATCTTACAAAAAGCTCTGATGACAGTTGGTTTAAAGCTGAAGTTAGGGTTACTCAGACTATTGATGCATAAATGTGAGACCCCAGCGACATCTTTTTTTCAGATATGACAGCTGAAGAAGCTGAAATGTTGCTTATTAGGTAGTACAAAACTGATAGTCTTCATCAGTCAGTTAAAGAATTCAAAAAGATTGCTTTCAAGTGGAGAGGGAGAAGTGTTCCTTAGGAAAGGATCAGGCTTCAGTAGAATTTAAGAAGTTAGAGTTAACAACGTTAAACCTACAAAACAGCTCAGTTTGATATTACAAGTGCAAATACCATAAACTTTCATCTGAATGCTTTAAAATACTTCATTTTACTTTGGAGGTTGTCAAACACTGGAATGAGTTACCTGGAGAGCTTGCAGAGTATGCATGGAGATACTCAAACCTAACCAGACAGTTCTATGTATCTCTGCTTGTGCAAGGAGGTTGAGATAATACCAAAAGGTGTCTTCTAATCTGAAGTGATGCCGTGATTTGCAAGGAATGGTGTCCAACTACTGCATCTTCTCTGAGACCTGACACTTCAGAAGGTGTGAACTCCTTAAGCAGGAGGCACAACTCAAGCAAAGTGATGTGCTGATTGCCAGTAATGAACTCAATTACCTTGTGGGATAATGTGTCACTAACCACAGAACCACAGAATCATCCTGGCTGGAAAGGACCTTCAGGATCATCAAGTCCAGCCTTCTTCCCAACAGCTCCCTGACCCCTACACCATGGCCTCAATACCCTTATACTCAAATACATCTCTGTATGACCACTTTGACTCCTACCACTTCACTTACCTTTTCCTAACGTCAGATCCTTTTTCTCAGTCTTCACCCTCCACAGTTAACAGCAATGAACAAACATGATATTTTAACAGCCACTGAAACCCAAGAAGAAGGGTGGCAGGAAGTACCAGTAACAGCAGGGCACAGTGGATACCATAAAAAGAAAATATGAGTGCTTTTAGTAGGTTGCTCTTTCTGTTAAAGGGCACTGAGAAACCAATCTGCCAACCTGAGTCCCAAGAGGTGTGCCACCTCTTAAGAGCTAAGATTAGAGACATTACTGAGAGGGTGCCACGACGGATCAAAGCCATAAGCTGTTATCCCCTGTTACTCTTTCTCATGGTCACACGTGACAGCAAACCAGAAGCTTAGCAGAATTGAGGAGGACTATAAACCCTTAAGATTACTGGTAAAGAAAAACAATACAAGTTATCTTTTCCTCTTACCAAGCTGGAGGAAAGGAGCTGGCCAGAAATAGACATGCAGTGCTCAGCAACTCCTGGCTACATGGTTGGTGTCATCATGAGGGTTTTGTTTTCTATGACAATGGACATCATAGATGGGGAGGGATAGGGTACACTTGTCTGGAAAGGGTTAGCAGGCTGGACAACTTAGTGACACAAGCTTTAAACTAAAGGATTTGGGAGGTGGGATCCAAGATGGAAATTCTCAGATCAACTTGTCCACTTGGAGACCACAACTAGAAAGGACCAGAGAACAAACCACCCCTGGGCTCAACACAACTATAGTTTAACCTCCCGCTGCCCTAGAGGAAAACCCGTGTGCTTCATTAACTCTTTGGGATAAAACTAATTCATGCAGTATAGAGAACAAGCAGAAACATCTGTGTCCAGTCGCAGGGCCATTGTCTCATTGCAATTACTGAGACATTGTGGGATAACTCGCACGACTGGAACTCTAGAAGGGTCTGCTCTGGCAGGGGGCTGGACTGGATGAGCTCCAGACATCCCCTTCAACCCCTACTGTTTGATGATTCAATGCAATCACGTTTGTGGCTACAGTGGAACAATAGACTTTGGAAACAGGGATATTAGCAGTAGCTATAACACTTGTAAGTAGTTTTTACACCTTCTCAGTAGACATTCAAGTGGAAGTACTGTAGGAGACAACTGCTTCAAAAGCTCTCCTTACATATGAGCTGCCAACAATTCCCTGTGAGATCAGAGATGTGCTGTGACGAGTTCTGCAAGAATCTTTTCGTGTCCAGCATTCTTCAGTGTATTTGTGAAGGAATTAGATGTCAGAAGAGAGAATGAGCTTTGACACTTTGCATACAATGGCAAAATGGGTAGAGCTGTAAACATTAATAGAAAAGGATTAGAATGAAAAACAATCTTGGCAAATAATGCTCCACAAGCTAGGATGTGTGAATATGAAGCTAGATAGCAGATCTGCAAAAAGGGACCTGGGTTTATAGCAGATCACAAGCTGAAGATGAGTCCACAAGGCCATAATGTGATGATAAAGGCTGCCCTGTGGAACAGAGGCTTTATGGAAGACATGAAAACACATCCTACGTTTTCAGCAACACAGCATTGCCTGAAGAATATGTGTAGCTCGGAGGACATTATTTAAAGAAAATTACAGCCCAACTCTTGTAGCATCAAGGGCTGCAATAAATATGCTTGCTTTTACTGTGACTGAAACGTAAGTGGAACAGTGGGAAATGATGGAGACGACACAACAACGCTTTTAAAAGTATTTTAAAACAAACCTATAAATAAACAGAAGCTATTCTCTGTAACATTTAGCTATAAGCCAAGAAATAACATGCTTGAATTAAAAGCAGAGAGATTTCAGACACTGCAGGGGGGAAGACGGGTCTTTTCAGCCTCAGCATATTGATAGTTATTAATAGTTCATGATCGGATACCTGAATAGAGATATGAAGTGTCCAGACTGGAAATCATGAAGAGCAGTTCTCAGTAGCAGCTTGGGAATAACTGAAGGGACTTTGGGGACTTTCTGAGGTGGCTTCCAGCTGCACACTTCTACTAGTCTATGAAAACAGAAGAACTGATGGTTTGTAGCCTTTTTAATGCATCATATTTTATCTCTGAAGTTTAAAATATGTGGGGATAAAATACTTAAATGAGTGGGATTCTTCATACAGAAGTAGGGGAAGCTGAGGAACCTTTCTGCTGGGGATGCACAAATTGATAGACATTTTAAAAAGACAGACTGATTACAAAGCATTCCTCTGCTCAGGAAGTTGCAAACTATGGAAAAACCTGAGGGAAATACCCCTAAATGCATGCTTCATTCTCACAATTTCCCCTCTCTTTCTGTTGATACATCTGTAAAAGCACTTATCTTTTACAGCAGTGGCCAGACTGAGTTCTAGATGGGTTTTTGTCTTCCTAATGTTCTTTCTGCATGACCTAACCCAATCCCAGTACTCTTCTTGAGTAGCCTGGCCCTTCTCCCGAAGCTAGTAAACTCTCCTCTTTTCCCTAAGTCCCAGCTCCCTGTTTAGCCAGGACTGTTGTTTTCCCTGGCAGTTCATCTTGCAGCACGTGGGAACAGCCTGCTCTTGCATTTCCAAGAGTTCCTTTTTGGTCTTCCTGGACACTGGAATCTCTAAACCAGAAACCTGAAGAGGCCAAAGACTGCCCTCCAGGAGTCCATGGTAGTGGTTTTGCTGATCTCCCTCTTTCCTTGACCAAGAATAGAGAACACTACTCATTTCTTGGTCGCTAAGCCCAAGATGGCCTCTGACTACCACATCACCCTCTTGGAGACAGCTGACCTCCATCTGTCCCCAGCAGGGCTAGTGCCCTGTGAATGTTTCCATGGGCAACAAAACCAAAACGGCACCTGTGGCCCCAGGCTGGGAGCCACTCATTAGTCACCCGTGCTTTCCTGCTCCTTTCAGTGCACTTTCCTGCCACTACAGACACTGAAGGAAAAACTACCTGTGCCCCCAATCCTTCAGCCACTCTCCCCAGTGCCCTGAAGTCCTTTTTAATTGTTTGAGAGCTTCTGTCCACAATCTCATTGTTTCCCACCTGCATGACCAGTAAATAATGAGGAGGCTGTAATGGGGAGTTTCCTGGTAGCATCTCTGATCCAGACCCCAGTAAGGCAGCAGACTTCCCTGTGGGATGGGGCTGGCTGGCTGGCTGGCATATGGGGCCTTCTGTTCACCTGAGAAGGGAGTCTCCTATATCAATTACCCTCTTATTTTTTAAACAGCAAAAGTCCCAATACATGAGGCAGACTGACTCACTCTAGACATACCTGTTGTGTAAGGGCCACTGGGAAGGTAGGGGATGCCAGGAGGGGATTCACCTGTCTCCCTGAGCCTGTAACCTTTCCCTCTCATTTCCCTTAATGGAGCCTAGAGATAGGAGAGGAGGGGATCTGCTTCTTGCAGAACCTCCACCTGCTGCTCTTGCCTCAGGGCATGGCTCCACCAATTTACCTTCCGCAAGGCTCAGCGGTGGCAGCAGCAATTGCCTCACTATGTGTTTTAGCTGTCTTTCATCCATCACTGTTCCATCACCAGTACGCTTCTCCCAGCTGTGACACAATTTATCAACATTTTTGGCAGTTTCTTGTGTGCCGCTTTTTCACAGTTTTTATCAAGTGAGCCTCAAAGGAATAACATTTGGGGGCGATTTGTGTATGTTTGGACAATACAAATCAGTTGTACTGATATTATTCTGTAATTAGTTTTATCAGTATCAGTTCACTCCTCATGAGAGAAAAAAAACAGTTCAAACATGGCACATTTGGTCTCTCATAATCTTTAGACTTGCAAAGCCATTTTTGTTTCCTGTGGAGCTTTTAGAAACATCTAATTCTATCTGTTGATGTTTCTATTTTAAATAAATTACAAAGATTAAATAACACTGGAGAGCTTTATTAGAATTCTCTTTAGCAACTCCTCCAACTAATGTGTGTAAAAACACTTTCATCTAAGGATCTTAAAGACTGCTATAACCATTATCTTCTAAGCCGCATCCCAGTTGCACTGCTGTATTCCTGAATGACACACTGCTCTAAAGTCTTTAAGTTAACTTAAGGCTTCAGAATGTTTGACAACTAACTGTGGCTTTTGATAAAAACTCTTCCAACTCACTCTGAGAGGACACAAGTCTCGGTGTTTCTGTTATTCTTGGTACCTATTTTATTTTAGGACAAGATTAGCTTGTCATTCCCACACCTCCAATCTCTAACGCTGCAGTAATGTCTTTCAGCGTAACAACAGAAGCTCCTCTGTATGCAACATACAGCATCTCTGTGTAACTGATGTACTAATATATCCAATTTGTTGTACCCAGTAGTTGTACATAGTATTTTTCAGATGTGTTTGTTCAAAGTCACATCTTCTTTCTGCTTTGAAAGGTTATTTACCTCCTGCTGAGACACAACTCTAGGTGCTGTAGAGAAACTCTTATCCCCATGACCATTTCAGCTCCAGCAGAATAACATACTGTGATAAGGCACGTCAGTATTGCAATAGGATAGGTTCCTGTGTGACTTGGTTTAGGTGATCCTTAGGTTTAGGCGGATTGGACTAGATGATCTTTTGAGGTCCCTTCCAATCCGTAATGATTCTATGAATAGAATTACTTGCAGGGGTAACTCTGATTAGGGTGATGTAGTACACCACTAGCCAGCTCAATGTTCATTTGCTTTGTAGATTCTTCATAGACTTGCAGCAGCCTCCTGCTAGGCCAATACATTTGATCAGTGACTGACCTGCATTTAAATTTTTTAAAACTCATTCCATGTAGTACAAGCTAGTACAAAGGGTAACTAACAGAAAACTTAAGGACATATGTAGGAAGTAAGGTATATGCCTTCTAACAGTGTAGTGTTCTTCTGACACCATCCCCTTTCTCAATCTGTAAATTTAACTGGTTGAGTCTCCCCAGACAGAGAAGGTAAATAAGTGTTTCAGAAAATGCTCTGAAAGCATTCAACAGGCCTGAGTTACACAGGAACCTGACTAACCCTGTTCAGAGCACTAGTCTTTTAAAGACATTTTTAAAGGAGGAGAGGAATGTTTTCTGGTTTCAGGAAGAAGTACATCTCCCACAGGACAGACACTGTTCAGCTACTAGTTAAATCTTTCCAACACACCGTTTAGATAGCCTCTCTCATAGACAAAAATAAAAAGGAAATATGGAATGCATATTATATCATTGCTTCACAACTCAGGGAAGGCAGAAAAATACACGTAGCTTAACAAGTGCAACAGAAGATTCAGAGAGGAAGGTCCATCTGTGGCTTCAGAACACAATGCTCAATCTCTGGTTCAAGAGAAGCCTACAGCAGATGATTGCTGGCAAGTGGGACTGTAAAGCCAGAGAAATGACAACTCTAGACTTCATGTTTCTTGTGCTCTTTCCAATAGTATTTGCTACTGATTGACGCTGTAGTTAGGGTGGACCATCCGTGATCCATACAGTATTTTTTGTATTACAAGGAGAACAAGGATCTCAGTGACACTGGTAGTTACCTTTATGAGCAGCAATAATCTGCCCTTCATTTTGTGATATCCGTGGTAAAGCAACAGACATCCACAGATTTATTTAGGGCTCTCTGAATAAAGTACCCCATATAGAGTGGATGACAGCTACCAATATTATTATTATTATTACTGTAGAGAAGATTTCAGTGTAAAAGTGTTTATAGAGACAAGGTTTATACAGACTGATTTCTCATTTCACCTCTTACACTAAAATGCCTCACTGACTAGAACACAATAATTCTAAGATACTCTGAATCAGAGAGGTTTGAACAGAATCATAGAATCATAGAATAGTAACTGTTATGGCTCCCTTAGAGCCAAGGCAATTCCAGAGCAAACATATAGCTCACAAATGAGACAGCAAAAGACGGGTGAGAACATTCCTCACAAACAAAAAGGTTTAAAACTTGAATATAGATTTTTAAAATGTGCATATATTTTAGCTTATTGGTACTTGGCTGTTTGGAAATGAAAGTTACAGCAAATAAATATTGCTGGGCAAGATAAGCATGGGTTTTGATATACTCAGCAGCTAGGAAGAGCGTTATCACAGGATCCCGCTTGGGTCTGCATCGTATGTTTTTACTGTGGTCTTTGGCTAGCATTCCAATCCCCACTACCCCAAGTGACAGAGCCAGTAGTACCAGAACTATCACAAAGTTCTCTGAATGTTTCCAAATTTAACTTCAATATTTTCAAAGTACTCTTGTTTTTTTAAACAGAGGCTGTCACAGCTACAGCGAATATGTAGCCTTTAATTAAAGTAGCTAAATAATCACGCTCTCATTTTCTTAATAACATTAGTTGCTAATGTTACGTACTAATGCACATTTCATTAGCTAAGTTATGTCAATGTATTATAGAAGTTGCTTATGGAAATGATTCAATAAACTTTGGAACCATCCCACAGTTACAGCACTAACCTCCAGATTAAGAAGGAACAAGATTTCATCTGGTAATAAAATTTGCTGGAACTGGTCCAGTGTTTTGAAAATTAAGTGTTTTGATAAACCATTCATTATTCAGCAATTCAACCTTAAAATTATTTAAAACCCATTACAGTTGTTATTATTCGAGCATTTATGAAAAAAACACCCAAAGAAACAGGTAAGCTATCTGGTTCCTGTAAATAATATATTAATTAGATTTTTTTCACAAAAAATAATTAATTTTGAAGAGTAATGCTGCATGATAAAACAATTCCAAATCAAACAAGCTCTAATTATAATTCCAAAGCTCACATTATTTTGGAAACTTGTGTTGGCTCTTTGATAGATTATAATAAAAGCAAATTACTGTATGCTTTAATAATAATATAGTTGTCAAATAAAGCCATAATGCCCAAATGATTACTAACCACAATGTGTAATTCCCCATAAAAGCTAATTGACAATTGATTTTCTTAAATACAGAAATAATTCATTATGATTAACACCATTACAATGAAATCCTAAGGAATTAGGAAAGCTTTATCTCTAATTGAGCATTTCCACACATAAGCCTACTGAAGTGAATAACGAAGTAGGCTAGAATCTGCATCCTCTAGCCCAGGTCTGAGACAATATGAATTATGAAGACATAACCAAGGAGCTAGGGACTTCTTGTAGGCACATCATAGTTATCTACACAGCAGCAGCATCAGCAGCAGTCAATGGTTCCCTTACTACTCAAGCTTTGTGAACATTCTAAGCTATGGGCTGATCATCTCCTTGTCTGCAAATCCTCAGTTGAATTTGCTCTCATAAAGGAAATATTTTGAAATATATAAAAAAATGTATAACATATAGAAAATAAGATTAAGCAAAAAATAGCTGTAGAGATAATTTTTGAAGTAATTCATGTGACAACCTCGGCAGCCCTCTAAGTGCAGGGGATGGATTTCATGCTGGAGGGGAGCTGACAAGAGAGGGACACATTTGCAGGAGGCACATGGCCTCAGAGGCTTGGAAAGGAGTGTGGAGCTGCGCTAGCAGGAGGTGTGCTAGTACCCAGAGCAAAACAAGGTGACACACAATGGAAGCTAACAAGGGAGACAGGCAAAGACCATCACCGTCCTGAAAATCTCATAACTGCAGCAATGAACTTTTCCATGCCATGTTAAATAAAAAAAAGAAAGCCAGTGAATGTGATTATTGTGTACCAGCTGGTCTAATGAACTTTAAGCAGTAATTAAAAAGATATGGCTCTGTCCTGGAGACTTTCCAGTGTGCAGCTCCCCTGTGTCATGGTGGCAGGCAATTGATGTCCTTCACTAAACTTCCAAAGTTCTCATGGGAAACTTAAAAAAGTTGTCAGTGGGTATGTGTCAGAAGATACAAGTGACACAGTGTAGAACATAATGAAGAGGTGAAAGGCTATAGCTGCCTAAGCAGACTGCAATTTAAATTAGTTATGCATACTCATGAGCAATGCATACAGCCCACAGAAGATGCAGCCCAAGGGCAGAAGAACATTGGCTTTTAAGCTGCCCGAGCTACTTTTCAGTGCTTCAGTATTAAAGATGCTGCCAGGGTCATTTGGACAGCCCAAATATTCAGAGTTTTCCTGGTATTGAAATACAAGTCTTTTGCTTTATGCTTTTTACAGCATGCATTTCACTCCCAGCTATTGCAATAGCAACTTCTTTCCTATAGTACAGATTTTTTAAATTAAAACTAAAACTGAATGATAAAGGAAAAAGGAAAAAAGGTGAATGAGGTTTTTTCCCCTATGCTTTAATGGGAACAAAGAAATCATAAGCTGAATCATATAAACTTATAAACTAGATCGGTGTCTCTGTCCAGTGCAACTATGGAAAATTAAAGAGGAGTACACTGAGTAAAAAGTCTCCACCTAATTAATCTTCATGCACTTACCATGGTTTTATCATGTACAAACAGGCAAACTACAATTTTTAAATTTGTTTTCCTTGCACCCAGAAACAGTGATCTCAGTTTAACAGAATAAAAAGATATTAAGATACTTTTTGGGCTTTTGTACCTAAGTCACTGTGAAGCAACCATTTAAAACTACTATGAAACTGTTATTTCCTCAATAATTAGTATGAATTACCAGATATTTGGATTCCAGGTGGCAACTAAGGATTTTAGCAGCTCATCAACCTTTGTGTAACTAAGTTGACTCTGGCAATGAGTCTGATCAACTCCCTGCTTTATCCTTTCCCTCATTTGGTCTAGTCACACACCACTGACAAAGGCCCATCCCATAATCCCCACCCTATTCATCACTCTGCTGATTTTAACCCCCTAATGAAGGAAATGCCTTATTTTATTTTGAAGGGTTTTCTTTATTTGATTTTTCATCCCCCTTCCCTGCTGTCGTGGTGCATTTCCTTTCACCGTTTTATCTGTGGTAAACATGAACCTTGAAAGTGAACAGCAAAATGATGAGATCACGGAGGTGGTTGAATTGACATGACTGGATGTGTTTAAAAGTCACGTAGACACAGAGCTTAGGGACATGGTTTAAGAGCGGGTTTGGTAGAGTTAGGTTAATAGCTGGACTCTATGACCTAGAAGGTCCTTTCCAACCTAAATAGTTCTACGATCTGATGTTTCCTTAGAGCTGTATCACTGAGCTCCAGGTAATGTGCAGCATGTAAAGAGCCAGGACAGCCATATTCAGGATTTTTGGCCTATTGTGGAATTCAGATTAAAACAAATGTTTATTTATTTGTCAACATGGGAAATTATACTTGAATGTGTCATCATTTACAAGCTCTTCTAGATAAGGAGGTTCAGGTGGTGGGGAATCCAATGTCTCTAAACTGCCAGATGTCAACCTGAGAAGTCTAAGTAGTCTAGAAACCTCGTTTCCCCTCAGAAATTGGCTTAAGCTGTAAATACTAAGGCATCCATCATCACAACGTTGTGAACCTTGAATTCAAACCTGGAGTCATAGTTTTGCTTCTCAATGTAATGGTTTGGTCTTCCTGGCTCCTCATTAGCTCCGGCAGATTGCACTGGAGCACAGAGCTATCAAAAACATTCAGAGAATCTTAGAATTGTAAGGTATTGGAAGGGACCTCAAAAGATCATCTAGACCAATCCCCCTGCCAGAGCAGGCTACAAGCCTACAAGCTACATGTTCTACATTATTATGTACAGACACATCCATCAATAAATTAAACGACAATATTAAATGACAACAAAAAGTCTTAACAACTCCATTAAAAACAACAAACCAAAAAAAGAACCTCAAAGTAATAAAATCACTTAAAGAATGCAATTACTCAGTAAAACTGATCTCCATACACTTTTGAGATAACAGGCTAAAGGTAACAGAAAGCACATCGCTGCCTGTTCAAAAGCCAGTCTGGCAGGAGTGCTAAACCAACACTAAAACAACTCAAATTTTTTGCCCAACTTTCTATAATAAACACTTGGAATGGTGAGATCCTTGGACAAAGGTACAGAGCTTTATATAATGCACAATGTATAAAACCATAGTCCTATTTACTATTTTCCATAAAACAACAATATGACAGCGTTTGCTTGAACGAAAGGACACACATACCTGTGTGAGCAACGAGTTCATTGTGACAGCCAGACTGCCTCTCCCTCACCAGTTTTGAGGAACTGCTTTAAGTGTGTAAAGTGCTAAAAAATCCACGTTTCTCTTCTCCGCATGTGCTTTTTGCATCTCTCTGTAACCACACCCGAGGAAAATGTTCCCTGGGTTAAATCTATGGTTTATGACAAATACTGGGAAATGCTTGAAAGAATAAAGCAAAGCACAGAACTGGACAATATAGGTATTGCTTGTGGATGTCACTGTCAGAACTAACAGTAACAAAGGGAGCAATGTATTAAATTTAAAGGAAGGCAAACACTAAACACAACATCTACCCAGATAGAACAATATTAGTTATTTAATAGAACCAGTCTTGGTGAATTACCCAATGAAATTAGGAGAACAGAGGTTTTCTTTATTTGGCAAAAGGAAAAACATCCACTAAATGTTTTTGGGGATTGGAGTAGACGACCTTTCGAGGTCCCTTCCAGTGCCTAATGTTCTGTGATTCTGTGTGATGCTGTAAACTTGTTTGAGTAGCCTTTCTGCATCTCTGTTGGAATCCACACACTGATCTTGCTAGAAGTACAGTGTGATTCTCCGTGGGTGCACAAAGAGGACTCTGAGTTCACCTCAAGGTGAGTGCCAGCTATGGTTTGTGTGCAGCTGTGTACGTCTGTCGGTGCACGTGCATGCAGTACAGTTAGAGAATCAACTGCCTGTGCTACTCTGTGTGTGCAAACACGAGTTTTGAGTTGGAGGACACTGTTGCATATTTCTAGAAAAGATTCCTGACCTCTTGAAAGACAAAAAGTCAGTCTTATGTCACATATATCACACACGTGACAGTCTGCGCTCCTGCTTCTACATTTAGATTTTGTTTTCATTGTTCTCTGTAGGTTTTTTTTCTGGTTATAATTAGAGTTAATCACATTTCAAAGTACCAAGATAAATATCTCCATGTCAAATTAGCTACTTTCAAATGAAATACTGTTTCTACTTAATTTTTCCCATCTTGAAAGCAAAGCAGTGATCCCCAGATCTTTTATGCCATTTCTTTACTAACATCAAGTTGCGATAAGCTGCTTTCTGATCCACTGCTTGAATACAATTTATTTTAGATAGCTTTGCATAATAAAATGGCATTGTAGATAACTTATTCAAAGGGCAGATACTAATTCTCTGAAGATTTCATTAAATTACTCTTTTCATGTTCATGTGCCAAATTAACTTTGGGATAAACAAACCAAGATATTTAATTGCTTTGTGATAAATATATACTGCTTGCTTAGAATTTCATCATGCCATTTTATGATTTACAAATTCTATTTAGGTATCCAATTTAAGTCTGGAGTGATTTACATTTATATATTTGTCGTTGAACACAGTAAGATGTATTTAATAGACTGATAACTACTTGTGCATATTGGACATTATTTTGTCTTTAGTAATTATTTGTATCCTGTGCTTTCATGAAATATGAATAAATGAGAAAGGAGGTTTTCCTAAAAGAAGATCATTCTAAACAAATCAACAGGGAATAGCTAATGATCAGCTTTGACAAACAGGAACTAATGCTAAAAAATGCAGCTGCACGAGAGCATGACAACAAAACTCAAAACTGAAGCCTGACTTGCTTTATCTCAGATTTCAGAAGCATCTGAGTTTCAGAAAACAGCCAGCTTTAGGTGCACACAGTCAAATCAAAATGTGACACAACTGCTGCTTTATCAGTCCTAGGATTCTCCAGTGGTTATTTCAAGACTGGTCCTTCAGTTGCTCCTTTCAAGCTTTTTTACTGGATAAATGAAAGCACCACCCATCAAACCTGTGGCTGGAAAGATAAGTATGCCCTGCTAAACAGTACTTAATGCAGCATCTTTAATAAAATGGAGATTTTGATGAGCTTTACTATTACAAAGTCAGCCAGCAGTCCAGCAAAAATAATTTACTACCACTGTTAACAGGAAGGAAGATTTGAGATTTTGGAGCTGAAAGGTACCTTCGATAGCTATTGGTAACTATTATTAGTATTGCTGCAGCAGTATAGCTGGTTGCATATTTTACTTTATTTCTTGGTAATGTTTCATATTACTTTCAAAGCCTAGAAAAATCCATCATAATTCTAATATCTCACACTGATTTATACAGGCATAATGCTGGAATTACTACACTCTGATGTTTTCTTCCAATAGGGTTGTAAAACATTCTTGAGAAGTTACTTCACCTTTTTAAAGTAACTTTTCAAGATTATTATATGCAGCTAGAATAAATTATTTCATTTTTTCCACTTACCAATGAATTACAATCTTATTTAAAGTAGTTTTTCAGCATCCTCCTACAAACTGAGGAAGGAACAACAAGTTGAATGGATGCTGATAGTATATTTTTGATTAGAAAATTAATTATTTCATAGTTTTGTAGCTGAAATTATTTTAGTGAAATCTTTCTATATAGAAAGAGTGATACTTGCATGTATTTATAGATTATTATTGCCTGGAAAACAATGGAAGATGATAAGTGACTGTATTGATTCTTAGTAGATACAGGAAGCTCTAGGAGAGTTTTCCTTCCTCAGCCAGCTGATACTGCTGTAGTTGCTGCACTATCTTACATCATTTGGGGACAATGAGGCTGCAGTGTGTCCAGTCAGGAGCAGACAGAGGAAGTGAGATAGACTCTCATCATGCTCTTGAAATTTACATGATGGTTGTTCCCCTACAGTCTAGAAGCTTCTTAGCTGCTAACAAGACTGGCCATTTCACTAGTCCTATTCAGTGCTCTAAGGATCTATTCCTCAGTAAGATACACGGAGAATGCGTACTCCGATGGATCACAGGCATACTTAAGCATTATCTACATGCAACCACATCTGCCCTGGTGGCTTTGGGAGTACTAAAAGCAATGAGTTCCATGACTAAATCGTGTACATTAACAGAAGAAAGCACTTAGTACAAGCTGCATTTGTGAAAGTTAATTGAACTGTGCTAGAGAGCAAGAGTAACAGAGCAGAGACTTAATACCTCTTGGGATATACATAGAGGTAAGTTTTTAAGGTCTTTCAGGATAAATACAGCTGGCATTAGAATAGACAGTAAAACCCTATGAGGAGAAGAAATCAAAACACGTTTAATTTTAAGCATGAACTTAAGTCTTTAAGAATAGTAGAGCGCTCCAAATTCAAATGAGCAGTAAAGTAACAGCTAAACATTACACAAAGCAAAGTACCTCCCAGCTGCTTCCTTGACTCAGGCTTTGGGGAGCTCACAAGTGGTACCAGGTTGGATGTTTATGTTTATACTTCTACAAATAAAACAAGTGTTTGTTAAAATACTTCTATTTCTCCCAGTAGCTGACAAGGCGTGCGTGCTGTTCAAAATATGGGGATTGTGTGATAAAGCGAAACCAGCTTGCTCTGCATTCTCTACACACCACAGCAAGCAGAGTGCATGCCAAGTGAAGTACAGCTATGGGAACACAGCTTACTCAGGGAAGTCTTCAAAGGGTTAAGGCTCCGCTCCATTTTCAATGGTTTAAAATTCTCTTCCTTGGTTATAAAAAAATCATTATTTATCTGAATGAAGAGGAAGAGAAAAGATGGTCAAATAAAGAGCAGAAAATATACATGCTAATATGTGACCAGATCCTGATCAGCATCCAAATGCAAACACTAGCATTTCTTAGCAGTATGAAAATTTGATGATAGGCTGCATGTGCAATTGAGCAACACAAATACCTTATTCTCAGCTGCACTAAGGGCCAAGGCTGCACTCCTGAAAACAATTATTTTTTTGAATACACAATTTTGAGGGTCATTGCCCATAGACTGCTGAAAGTGCTCGCTCTGGGAATCTAGACTTATTTGTTTGGCTACGAGTTTCTATTTCACAGTGCAAGCTAAGGGCTATTTGCTGCTATTGCCCATCACAAGGTAATCAGCTTCTGTTATTATCAGTTTATTCATTCTTCTGTAGCATACTGTGCTGTGCTCAAGTTCAATCAGAAGAGACTTATTGTAGGAAGAACTTATTCGCTGATTTGCTTGCTTCCCCTCCTCCCAGACATCACACACGGTGATATGTTGGTGAGCTACAACATTTTAATGGTTTATTAAATCTAAATTGATGTGTCTTTGAGAAAGGCTTTAGAATGATGCCCAACTACAGCATCTAATTTTTTGCAGGGCAGGATTTATATCTAGCAGCTTCTACCTCTTCACGTGCACTGAAATTATTTCAATTGGTAAACAAAGTGAGAAAATGAGGGCACTGATGCCTGCACTTGGGAAATGCAGCCACAAGCAGCAGACCAGGGCCAAAGAGACACTCAATTCTCTTGCAAGCAGTTGTCCTCAGGAGAAGGTTAGCTGTAAGACACTCTAGCTGAGCACGCTATGGTGTTGGCATAAGTGGATTTTTCTGATGTAAGTTTTGTAAAACTGTAGATCTTGTTTCCTACATTTACAATGACCCAGGCACATTTTCCTATTACCAGAAGGTTTGTTAATGCAATGGAAGCACCTTTCTGATAACACAATGCAAAGAGATCCAGCAATCAGCACTAAATCAATAAGCATTACGTTGCTCCATGATGTGGTGCAAGGGGATCATTTCATTATGTTGATAAAAAAAATAAATCAGTCAATGCACATTAAATACTTACTGTGTGAGGGTGCATTTCTATGTGCTGACAATCTGAGGTATGGACACCTTGTTGGGAAAGGATAATAATTACAGGATGTGCTACTCCCTGAATCAGTACCACATGACAACTCTCAGGATAGGCTTATTAGAGAGGGTCCCATTACAAGACAGCATGCCTTATGAGAAAGATGGGAGCATTGTTAAAATATAACACATGTACAGAAGGATGCATCCATTATGCGGTGATAAACTAATGCTTCCCAGGAAAATAGATTGTTTTAACATATGCCTTAATTACTTAATTTCCTTGAGGAAGAATATACTTTTTTCCTCTTTCCCCCTTTTCTCTGTTTTTTTTTTTCCCCCTACCTAATAAAGTCTTTAATAAAGATTAATAAAGTTCAGTATTTTTAATTCCAGTTTCTGGACGTGTGTTTACCTCTTTTCTCTCCTTCCAGGGAGTGGGAGGACATTTCTGTCTGCATGGTTGAGCAGACTATTATTTTATGGGCTAACTTGGTGCTAAACCATGACACTCCCCCACTCTGTTTCCTTTAGCTGCAGCATAAGTGAGTTTTCTTGTGTTTCTTTTCAACTTATCCATTAATGCCACCCATTTTTATGGTCTCCCAGATCTGCCAAATTAAAGACCTGCTTCCTATCACATCCTTCCATCCTTTCACCTGCCCACAAATAGTACAGAGGTCTAGACAACCACAAGAAGCTGCATTTTCCTCGTCACATACTGAGCACATTCCTCTGTGATCTTCTCTAGCTGATCCTCCTCTAGCAGGATAGTTGGACTAGATGATCTTCCAACTCCAACCATTCTGTAAGTCTATGTGATGCTATGGGAAGGAAATGGTTTCAATCAAATTGTTTGGGCTTGGTTTTAGTCAAAAAGAGAACCTCTGAAAATGTCTGTATCAATTATCATTTAATCCCATCTGCTATCATTTAAAATTCCATCCAGTGAGGGCACTTTTTGCAATGTACCTCAAAAAACCCCACTTCCTTCATGCAAAATTTCCCTCTATTTATGTTTCCAGGGTGTAAATGCTGCTGCTCTATTGATTACTATAATTCAGCTCTAATTGCACTTTTACAAAGCAGAATGAATAGATTGCAGTTGAGCTAGGAGGAAGGTAAACATCAATTACTAGTATAACAGAGCTGGCCTTTACCACATCTGTATTATGTACCTCGGGGAGTTTAGGAGCCTGCTGAACAACAGTCATTCTAATAAATCAAACAATTCAAAATATTTGTTTCCATTAAGAGAAGCAACCAGACTAATAAAATACAGTTTCAGCTAATGCAAATGAGTCCTCAGTGTTCGTAGCAATATGTGAGAACCCAACATGTTTTCTCAGAAGGAGGCAGCTTTGGCATTTCAGAAAGCAGCCTATGAATTTTTCACCGAGACTATCTCCAGGTAAGCTTGCCCCACGGGGTCTTTGGTTACTGCATCAAGTCATAGGATCATAGGATGTTAGGGGTTGGAAGGGACCCAAGAGATCATCGAGTCCAACCCCCCTGCCGGAGCAGGACAAAACTATCTAACACAGATCACAGAGGAACACATCCAGGCGGGCCTTGAAAGTCCCCAGAGAAGGAGACTCCACGACCTCCCTGGGGAGTCTGTTCCAGTGCTCCGTGACCCTCACAGTAAAGAAGTTCCACCTTGTGTTGAGGCGGAACCTCCTCTGCTGCAACTTACACCCATAGTTCCTTGTCCTATCACAGGGAGCAAGTGAAAAGAGCCTGTCCCCCCCTCCTGGCCAGCCTTCAGGTACTTATAAACATTGATCAAATCTCCCCTAAGTCTTCTCTTCTCCAGACTAAAAAGCCCCAAGTCCCTCAGCCTCTCCTCATAAGCCATGCCCTCCTGTCCCCTAATCATCCTCGTAGCCCTCCGCTGGACCCTCTCCAGTAGATCCTTGTCCCTCTTAAACTGGGGGGCCCAAAACTGAACACAGTACTCAAGATGAGGCCTCACCAGGGCTGAGTAGAGGGGGAGAACAACTTCCCTCGATCTGCTGGACACACTCCTCCTAATAAGTCACTGTTACTAGGCTCCTTTAACCTTGACAGGGTTCCAAAAAGCAGACTGATCCAGTATAAGGAGAAAAAGCTAGTGATGAAGCCAGCATTTCCTCAGTGCATTCATTCTTTGTGTGTGTATTTACAAGGCAATTACACCAAGTCCTGTTTCCAGTCCCATTTTGACCAGCACAGTGGCTGTATTTCCCCTTCCTCCTTCCCCCTGCACTAGCAGCGCTCTCATCGGTCTCACTTCTTGCCTACCCATCCTCTGCTTTTTGCTCCAGCAGTCTGGATTTCCATTAAAAGCAGTTAATACTGACATCACTTATACTTGCTTAAACCTTATGGTCTATAGCTCTGGCTGATGATTTGACAATATTGATTTCTTTTAAATACATATATCAGTAAGCAATAAAAGTATTTAATTACTTCTCTGACCTTTACCTCTTTTTTTGGATGCTTCACCTGCCCAAAGAACAGGGTCATCCCTTTTCTACCAGTAGTTTGGTCACCTGCAGAATGATATGTCTTTGCACAAAGGCTGTCTCAGCAAAGCACAGAGGCTGCTAGTTTGGCAACCACATTTGCAGACCCACCCAAGTATGTCACCTTAGGAGCAAATTTCAGAGTTGTCCACATGTAGATAGTATCGGCCACAATTCCCTCTCAGTATTTAACTTCCACTTTGAAGGCAGCTCACATGCTGCATGGATTCTGTGGTTGTTCTGTAGGTAGAGGTGAATTTTCTCCTGTGAATAGATACTATTTCTAAAAATCTACTGTTTCTTGAATATTCATCAAACCTAATGCAGTACATTTCCACTGTATCATAATCAAGAACTCACTGTACAATAATTAATTGGTTAGCCATTTGCAGTTCGGGCTGGAGGCATTCATCATCTTTCCAAACGTGTATCACCAGTTGTAATATCCACTCAATATTTTAGCTCTGAACAAGATAAAACATTTAACACGTTGTCTGCCAAAAGTGAGATTTGTTACAGAGCCATGAAATGTGAATTCGGTTGTGCTGCTCCTTTAGGAGTACAACCCTAAACCTGTACCTTACGAATACAAGCCTAAAGTACAACCTCCTGCTAACTGTGCTAAGGCACATGGAAAATAAGAATGTGATCAATGACACCCAGCATGGCTTCACAAAGGGCAGATTGTACCTCATGAGTTTGGTGATCTTCTACACTCGTTATAGCTTAGCTTGATAAGGGAAGAGCACATTCCAGAAAACCACCTACCATCTACAGAAAACCACCAACAATTAAGGTAAGTCAACCAGAAGTTGCTTCCACCAGATCCATATGTTCATGTGTACTCTTTTCTCTTGCTCCTCCCCTCACATGAATTATCATTTACTTGATCTGGACGTAGCTTTCCTACAACTACCTGAAAGGACATTGTAGAGATGTTACTGCTGGTCTCTTCTCACAGGTAATTAGCAACAGAACCAGAGGGAATGGCTTCAATCTACAACAGAGTAGGTTTAGACTAGACATCAAGAAAAAAATTCTTCATGGAAAGAGTGGTCAAGCACTGGAATGGGCTGCCTGGGGTAGTGGTTGACTTACCATCCCTGGATGTGCTTAAAAGTCACTTACACATAGTGTTGGGGGATCTGGTTTAGGGGTGAACTTGTAGAGTAGTGTTGGTGGACTCAATGATCCCAAGGGTCTTTTCCAACCTGAATGCTTCTATGATAAGCTTTCAATTCATTTTGCCCTTTTCCCCCTGATTTTTTTTCCATAAGCCTTGATGCATTAGACAAATGTATCTCTGCTTAATGAAAACTTGTCTCTTGTCTCAAAAATGAAGCTAAAATCCATAAGAGAAAAGAAAGTAAAAACAAAAAAAATACTTCAGTGTAGAAGATGAAGCCTATCATATCTTGAAGAAATACGTTGTTATTAGTAGCAAGTTTCTCCTCCCAAATCAAGTCCTTCCATAAGTATTTGTCTACGTTCAAACACAGATGTCTCATCTTCAAAAAGAATTCATTAACTTTCATGGCAATGGATAGGTTTATACTTCCCTCAAGTAAACAGCTTCACATTAGCATACGAATGTTATTACCTACCTTTCAGCTTTGCCAGACACTGACCGCTTTGCTGCATTTTTAATAATTTACCCATTTCATTAGACATTTTTGTTATAGCGTTAGCTTTAATGTCAACTGGAGAAAGAATTTTGCCTGTTTGCATATCAGAGAGCTGAGAGTTACCTAGGAACACTTTATATCAGCCTATTTTACAGAAAGGGTCAACCCAGCTAGACTGACTTGTTATAAACATGAGTATCTCCAGAAAACACATAAAGTACCATGAAGGATGCAAAGTTATCAGAATCTGAACTGCACATGGCATCTTCCTCATTCTTATTTATTTAGTAATTATTTTATTTAGTAATGTGTTTTGAAAAATCAGAATGTTAATTTCACAGGTGTTACTATAACTTGTTTTTTTCTGAATCTGAGGAATTTAAATTACTTGTGGATTTATGTATAGGAGAGATGGAGAGATCCCTTTGATGTCTTTAAAACTAAGGAACATTATTTACCTCTGCTTGTAAACTCTGCTATTATTAATAAACATGTGATTGATACTGGAGTGACAGAACAAAAGTTTCCTGAGTGGAGAAGACCTTAGATTAGTGATGGATCTCTCTCACCACAAGAGACACTGGTGTTCGATTTTCCTGTTGAAAGTGGGTACTAAAACTCTTCCTAAAGAGAGGCAAATGCAGGGGTGGAGAGCCTTTCCTCCAAATGTGTTTAGCTTTTATTCTGACTTTGGCTGACTAACCTAGAAAACAGCAAGCAATCCTTTTTATTTATATATATATAGCAGAATATCATTATCATGAATTGAAGACAAGTTCACACTGGATGCCTTTCATCAAGTTGCTACATCTAAGTCTATATTTTTACACGTTAGAGAAACCATCTCTTTTAATCTAATGGAAATACTGAATGAAAGTGATTCCTACTGCTAAAGGTGTGTGTTCTTACATAACACACTGTGCTACATTGCTTCAAGTCTCAGCCTAAGTAGTTAATGAAAGTGACTGTCTCCCACAGGAAATCCCATGTTGCAGACCTAAGCCAACAAATGTCTCAGAAGGTTGAAATAATTAGATAATCCACCCTGATATAGGAAGGGATTTGCATGCATTTGTTGTCACACCTACTGTGATAGCCCCAGAGCTTTCTTGGATTAACTCAATTACTCATCATAATCTGTTTATCAGCCTATTTGTGTCTGAGACAAATTTCACAGAAAAAGAAAGCAACGAGGAGCTTGCTACCTCAATAGGCTGAAATTGTTCACAACTGCTTCAATTGCAGATTTACACAGGCCAAATAAGAATTGCCTTGCCAGACAAGCTCACAGTCCATTTCATTCTTTTTCTTACTGTGACCTAGAAAGAATCAAAATGCTCTACAGTAGGAAATGATGAGTAACCATTTAGAGAGGCAGGTTTCCTTCCTATCCAACTCTCCAACTGAAATGTTACTTCCAATTATGCGTGAGACTTTAAAAATCTTTCAAAAGACAGTCTAGAATTGAATTGTGCTCATAACTACCATGACTTCAGCTAAAAGCAAACTGCCATCCCTCTTGAAGTTTTTCCTCACTAGCCAGTTTCCCCTTCTACTCAATATTCCTTTATAATGTTCAGCACAGGTCTAGAAACAAACTTTTGCAGGATTTAGATCAAGCAATTATGTACTTTGAATCTTTCTTTATTATTTAGCTGCTCTTGTATTTTAAAAAAAATGTCCTTAGACTCAGTAAAATCCAACAAAAAAAAATGATAGCAATGCTTTCTGTTTTTCTAGCTAGTTCTGTGCATGTACCTGGAGAGATCCAGGCCACGTTTAGCTCTCGTAGATGTTACCAGCCTATTTTAACCTTCTTAATAAAGTGTTGCACTCCATTATGCATTGATAATAGGAAGACTGAGGCAGCTAAAAGCAGAAGCCTTTAATTGTGGCTTTAATTAAGAGTCTGTCACCATCTGAATTATTATTTCTGTTACTTTAGGAATTACATTGCAACATAAATTATTATAATAAAGAAGCGTGGCAGTTGTGATCTTAGCCGAAACGCCTGAAAGAGGTTCAGCTTTCAGAGGTTGCTTCCATTTGGATGAGGAGCTGTAACACTGCCAAATACTTCCATAATTAACTGCTGCTCACTTATAGAGGCATAGATGCCCTATCATGGGCTTCTGAAAAGCCTGTGGCCTCCCCTGTGGCACTTCCACCCTTCTCATCCAAAGCTTGCTCCTGTCACTGGCTCAACCACCTTCTCTCCGTTTGTGCTCATTCTCTTTCACAAGAACCTCAGCAAAACGCGATGCACGTACAACACAAATAGATTTGTTTGGAACATCACAGGTACCTGTCTTTGGGCTGAAGGTGGCAGATGTGCAGCTACCTGATGTTATAAATCAGTTGTCAATTAGGCTGGTTTAAGGAAAAAAATAAACCAGGTATTCTCAACCCATGACTGTACTTTCTCAAACCATGAGAGAAATCAGCTAGAAGCTTACATTTGGTTTAGTTGAGATGGAGGTGATATTCCTCGTAACACAGTGCTGTGTAGTGGTAGCTGGAGGGGTGCTGGTAACACACCAGTGTTATGACTACTGCTGAGCAGTGCTCACAGAGGCCTGCACCAGAAATAGTGTGGCCAGCAGGACTAGAGAGGTGACCACCCCCCTGTACTCAACACTACTGAGTACAGTTTTGTGCCCCTCAATACAAGAAGGACATTGAGGTGCTGGAGCAGGCCCAAGGAGGAGCAATGAACTAGTGAAAGGCCTGGAGGACAGGTCTTATGAGGAGCAGCTGAGAGAACTGAGGTTGTTTAATCTGGAATAAAAGGAGGTTGAGGGGAGACCTTATTGATCTTCACAACTACTTGAAGAGAGGTTGCAGAGAGGTGGGGATCAGTCTCTTTCCTGTGTCACTAGCCATAGAACAAGAGGAAATGGCCTCAAACTCTGCCAGGGAGGTTTACGTTGGACATTAGGAAAAAATTCTTCCTTGAAAGAGAGGTCAGGGATTGGAACAGGCTGCCCAGGGTAGTGGTGGAGTTGCTGTCTCTGGAGGTGTTAAAAAACATGTAGTTATGGCACTTCACAACATAGTGTGCTGGACATGGTGGCACTGAGTTGATGGTTGGATTTGATGATCTTGTAGGTCTGTTCCAACCTGAATGATCCCATGACTTCAATGGACAGGCTGCATGCACAGTGCAAGGAGAGCAGAAATGCTGCCTGCTGCTAAACCATACCCCAATGCCACCACCCCTACTGACCTCCAATGTACTTGAAAGACTGGGGTTTCTTTTTTCCCTGCTCCTTGTAGCTTTCAGGGAGATCTAAAAGCAATGAAACTAGAAGCAACTGGGTCACATTGTACCTAATAACTAACTTGTCTGCCTCGCTGATAGCAGCAGCAGCCCCATGCTACACTTACTGCACCACTCTGGAAAAGTGAAGCGATGCCACAAATGGAACTGGATTGTGATCCTTAAGCTCCCCCTGCCTACACCTGCAGCACTTGCCTAGCTAAAACAGCCAGGGAACTGCTTCATGTGAAAACTAAGCAAGGAAAATGTTCCTACTTGATTCAGATTTTCTTTAGATGTCTGGGTTGAGAGCCTTTCCCTTTGCACCAGACAACTCAGTTATGTGATTTACTAGAGGTCGAGTCTTGGCAAATGAAGCGCAGATATGACTAGTTTTTCAGCAGACAGATGCAATATTTTCATTGTATTCTAAAGGCCAACCAGAACTACAACAAAGAACTGAGCATCACATAAAAATTAAACTCCACATAAGAGAGAAACCATCTTGGCAGCAGGCTGCATCAGGCTGAGTGATGAAGTGAAATATGGAAAATGTAACATGTTTGAAGAAGAATTGAAGAATTTAATTTCTTTCCATATTTAGAGCTTCAGTATATTTTTTGCCAAGATGTACTTAAGTATACACCTTTTCTAATTCTTATATGAACCCTAAAGCCCATGTAGAATGAGTCCTTAAACACTGTAGTTCAGGTAACAGCATTTGACTTGAGATTGAGCAGCCTTCAGAAAACACAAAGCTCTCAGGTAAAAAACCAAAAAGGCTCTACCTTGGGACAGAGTTTCATTTCTGTATGCAAAAATATCATATGTTTACTTTCTATTTTTTTAAATTACTATGACATGTTAGGATGTTGATAGCATTAGAGGGGAGTAATTTCCTTATAAGTTAATATAAGTACAAAAAAGTGGAACCTTGCTGTACTTTTCACCAAGAAGAAAGCATCTCAATTTATTATTTCTATACAATTACGGTGGCTTGACCCGAGAACGTTCACTGTCTCAAAAACAAAGCTATGTACAATTAAGGCCCCCAGGGCCTGTGCTACAGTGCCCGTGTTCTGCTCCAGAACTAGCATTGCTTGCTGGTTGGAAAGCACGTGTGTGTGTGTGTATGGACAATGTCGTTTTGCTCCAGCACGGGTCTGCACAGTTCATACACATCATCACCAGCATCATCCATTCCCAGTCTAAAGCATGTTTAGAAGAAACTGAACAAGTCTTCACCTTTCATAGCTGGGTCTTGTCCAGTAGATCTGATTACCTGGTTAGGCAGCCACTCTACCAGAAAGCCATGTGCAGTAAAGCAGTGCTACTCTAAAATTTTACCTTAATGTGAATCACAAAAATGTTTACAGACACTCAGAAAGTGATAGATACTCTTGGTCTTATGTTCAGACTCTTTTTCAAATGAGCATTAACATAATGGCTGTTCTGTCTTCTACAAACAGATCCAGGTATTGCTAAGCCCCAAGCACAAGAGTGAAATCCACCCCAGTTCCAAGAACCTTCACCGAGCCTCTCACACTTAAAATAGTGCCAAGGCTGTGTACCTTCCATCAGGGATTTTTTCCAAGGCAGTACCTCAATATGCAACTCCAGATGTATATCACTGCTGAATACTAATCTTTCAGGACCTCCCAAACCATATTACAGGCACAGCAAATTATCTGGTTTGCTTATGTGCTTCAGACAAGAGACAGCTGTGTTCGAATCACGGGTGAATGGTCGTTTCTGTATGCTGTGTACAAAGCTACACGGCATCTCGAGTACAGGATTTTTTCCACAGGGCCACATTCAGAGAGTAATAAAAATTACTCCAAGCAATAGGATTCCTACTTGGGTCTGTTTGCCTTGTTTCACTATTTTTACAGAAAGTTTAAGGTTTTTTTTTTAAATAAAAAAACCCAAAGCAGAAATTCATTCTTTAAACCATTCTATTCCTTGTTTTCTATCCAAATCCAAAGATGTTGAGATATAAATAGCACCAGAGTAGCCCAAGCATTGAAACATACACTAAGTCTTTCTGCAGGCATAAATAAATTTTACTTGTGACAGGTGCATCCATTTGATCATTATCTACAAATATTCAGAACATGCATCTCTGAGACACAATGCATCTTGCTAGGGCTGAGGGCTGTCATATTTTATGCAGATCATGCCTTCAGTGAATTAAGATTATTACATCCACCAGTCTAAGCCTAAAAGGGGAACCAGAGTTGAGAACTAGTTAAAAGAGGGCATGTTTACATATGAGGAAGATGGCTTTTATGGTGACGGTGGTGGATCACTGGAACAGGTTGCCCAGCGGTGGAGGACCTATCCTTGGATCAATGTCAGGCTGGATGAAGCTTTGAGCAACCCTATCTAGTTGAAGAAGTCCCTTCTCACTGCAGGAGGTTGGACTAGAAGACCATTTAATGTCCTTTCCAACTTAATGCAAACTTTTTCTTGCCTGCTCCGTCTACTCTCCGCTCCCTCTAGCCACTGCCTAGTAAGCTGGCAACATCTTTGGAGGGAAAGAGCTTTTGCAATCGTGTCCCTTTAACAACACTTAAAACTGCATAAATATTGGGAAAAATGTGGAAGGTTTACAGTAGTTGCATTTCATAAGAAATTTATAGGCCTATTAAAAATTATTAGACACTGAGTCTTCACTGACAAACCTGCTTTCAGTAGCCGCTCTCAGCAACTTCATTTCCAGAGTCTGTGTGATGTTTGTTTTCACAAAGTACCATATTTCCTTCACCATTACATCTTTTGTTTTGTTGTTTAAAACAGCAATTACCCAACTCTTATGACCTAGCAATTCAATTTAAAAATATGTGTCACCCTGGAACCCCTTTGAAATAGACAGCGTGACTGCAGGGACTGTTGTGAGCAGTGATGCAGTGTGTTCCCAAGTGTCTGAAAACCTGAAAGGTCCCTGTGGCAGATGTAAGTATGCAATTGGGCATGGATCATTGATTGCGGTTTTAATTGCTGATACAGTTCGATTGGACTCGGGGACCTTATTCACAGTGGGAAATACTTTACCTCTAAACGTGGGAAGCAGGGCAATGAGAACAATTTTCATATTGCCTATAAGAGCAGCTCTCATCCTTCCACATTCTGACCCATGAAATACAAAGGTTAGTACTGTCCTCCTGTACTTGAGATGGTCATGATTCCTTCCTTTAACATCTGCATACCGGTACCCAATGGTTATAAGAATTCTGAGATCTCTGGATTTACTACAAGATGATAATCTTAGATTTTTGCCTGCTAAGATTGTTTAACACAATCAAATTATCACTAACCAAGAAAGTAATGAAAATTCAGCACTATCTTGAGCAATACCTGTTCTTTTCTATTGGGTAAACCATGAAAGATGCTGCAAAACAAATGCTGCAGTACGCCACTACTGGAGTTTGGAAGAAGAAGGATGACTTTCAAGATACTCATCTATTACACAGATGGGTGAAACCAATTCCTTCATTTTTATGGAGCTGAGTACCACCTACATCTGAATCAAGTGCAGCATCATTCTTTACTGCAAGATCTCATTTGCATGCTAATCCACTGGAAGAAAACGATCAGCCTGAGATTATCTAATGTGCAACCAACCTTCTCGAGAAGTTCTGTTTTTCCTCTAAATGCAAAGAATCATAAGCATCATTGGGGTGGATCATAAGGGGGGTGGTTAGCAGATCGCGAGAGATTCTTCTCCCCTTCTACTCTGCACTGGTGAGACCACATCTGGAGTGTTGTGTCTGGTTATGGGCCCCTCAGTTCAAGAGGGATGTGGATCTACTGGAAGGAGTCCAGCATAGGGCAATGAGGCTGATGAAGGAAGTGGAGCACCTGCATTATGAGGAAAGGCTGAGGGAGCTGGGTCTCTTTAGCTTGAAGAAGAGGAGACTGAGGGGCAACCTCATTAATGTCTATAAATATTTGAAGGGGTGAGTGTCAGGAGGATGGACTCAGGCTCTTCTCAGTGTCATCTAGCGATAGGACAAGGGGCAGTGGGTGTCAGCTGGGACATAGGAGGTTCCACATCAATATGAGAAAGAACTTCTTCCCAGTGAGGGTGACAGAGCACTGGAACAGGCTGCCCAGGGTGGTTGTGGAGTCTCCATCACTGGAGACGTTTAAGACCAGCCTGGATGTGTTCCTGTGGCTTGGTCTAGGTGATCCTGCTGTGGCAGGGGGATTGGACTAGATGATCTTTCAAGATCCCTTCCAATCCCTAATGATTCTATGATTCTCTGATTCTATGATCTAGAAAGATTCTCCTGGTACAGGGAACATAAAAAACTTATATTTTTCCCCCTAACTATCTAGCTTAGGATTGTTTAGCATCAATGACAAAAATGAGATGTCTTATAGAAATAAGGATGTTTGGGAGGACAACTGATTTCATTTTTAGTACACAATCAGGCCTGGAGCCCACAGGCCACATACAATTAATCCCAGCAAATACACTGAGGAGACACAGAGTTTCTCACATGCAGCTTGCAATATATAAACCCACACTAGTATTTGGGTTTTTTTAAAAAATCATTATTTTAGACACTGTAAACATAGAGGTACTGAGACATTCTGTGCTGCATCCTGAGAGGTACACTGTATGCAACAAGATCATGGGTGTGAAACACAGAGCGTGAGCTACACTTACTGAATGCTGTTGGGGTGAAAACACATGCAAAGTGTGGTTAACAAAAGAAAGCAATGCCCAAATCAGAAACATTTACAAAAGGATTTTGTGAGTTGCAAAAAAAGTCTTCCCAGAACACTGTCTGGAATTTTAAGTCAAGTGTACAGGATATGTCTGCAGCAATTGAAAACATAGAGGGGACATTTGTCACTTGCATCTTGTTTCTTTCTGATAAAGTATTATTTGTAGAACACAGATTAATATAGATACAGTATCCCTAATAAATTACAACAGAGGTCATGAAAACCTTCAACAGCAGGTTGAAAACAATTAGTTTTCGATGGTTTGCATTTAGTAGTTTTGCATTTAGTAGTTAAGATAACAGATAAGCTATTTCTAGGCAATTCTAATAAGATTGTGGCTTTATATAAGCCCAAATACACCCGCTTTCCCTGCAAGTTGCACACACCTCAAGACCTGAGAGATACATACTTTAGAACCTTTTCATAATTCCAGTAATGAAAAATAAAGTCATTATGAAGGCAGCCAAGTGAGATTTGCAATGGCAGCATTTTAAATTAACTTCTGAATACACTAAAAGCTTTGTCACTTATCCATACCCTGAGACTCTGAAGAACTACCAAGCAGATAAATTTGCTTAATTACTTACTCCATCTTCCAAAGAAATACCATCAGTGCACGGGAACTTCACTGAAGTCAGTTTTCATAACTAAAATCTTTGCACTTTAACATGGTTTCTACACTTCAGCAGCTGGATATGGTGCTGGCACATAAGGCATACTCAGTTTCAGAAGTTCAGCTCTAGCATGGGATCAGCCTAGTGCAGATGCTGGAGCACCAAAGCAAGCATGGAAAAAGATCTGTCTAATCCAACAGGTGTTTGGTCAAACTGCCTCTCTATTCCTCAAAGGTTACGTGACCCTGCTTAGACTTCTCTGTACTATGTTTCCATGTTTGTTTTTAGGTTGGATTTTTTTGAGAGCTCGTGGGATGTCAACAATTTCTGCTAACCACTGCCTGCCCAGAAAATCACTTCATACTCTGTGTGCATAATAAGTGAAGGAACCCAAAACTGCACTTTCAGATGAAGACGTGAGCACCAAAAAAAGTGCACACCCACTCTGCATCAGCACCAGTTAGGGACGACACATTATACTTACTCAAAAATCAAGAATCAAATACAAATATTTTACAGAGTGAAAACCCTCTTGTGAAAATAATTCATTCAGTCTAACACTCCCCACATAGTAATGGTTGTACTTCCCTATGTGAATTCCAGATTCAGACCCAACCTGGTTAAAATCTGCAATTCCTAGTGCACAAAACACTCTGAAATGGACCAGCTGGAGCATACACTCTACACAATTAAAATCTTAGAATTGCTTTCTTCATAAAATAAAAACACCCTAAATACTTTTGATGTTGCTTACCTCTCTGTTCATATTGTAAATGATGTCACAGCATATATAGTAATATTTTAAAATTATAAATCAAGCAGAGAGCTTGTCAAAATTCTTCAAAGTTCTTTGCAGGTTTTTTTAAAATTTGAGTCACCCCTTTTTGTAGACTATTTTGGTATCAGTGAATTGGAATTGTCTGAAGAAAAAACTCACAAAATATTCTATCAGGACTTCTGCAGGACTTCAAGAAGTTCTCTCTACAGCATTGAAAAGAATTATCTCAGGCTTCAAGAGCAGGCCCTGAGGAAAATCATGTCTCCTGGTGCAGGTTCCAATGCACAAGCCAGCAGTCACCACACAGACCTGTCATGCAATCAGCTGCATTGCCTACTAGTATTTCTTTCTGAATAGATAATCATTCATGCCCTAGCTACATCAAGAAGCACCCTTCTGAAAATGAGAAAATATTTTACATCAAGTTCTATTTCATACTCTACAAAAAGCACAGTGGTAAATATCTCACACCCAGAATTCAAATGTAGAATAGTGATGCTGTGCTTTGTTTACATGCAGCGCATCTTCTCTGCTTTGCTGAGCAGCAGCTTTAAAGAAGGATTTAAAAATTAAATTTGAAATTATCAAATTATCATAAAACTCAGTTTTATGGGTACACATGAACTGTAGATACATACCAGGAATGCAACAAAGAGAACTCACACTGGGCACCTCTAATTTACTTTCTTGCCTGCATGCCACAAACCTGGTTCAGCCCAGCAGGCCAGGTCACTATGCAGCTGCTCAAAGATCCATCACTCAAAGAAATGGATGGCAGCCATCTCTGCCCCTTTGGGCAGCAGCAGCAACTATGGGTTTTCATAAAACTGTGGGAGTATATTGTAATGAAAAAGAGGATGATGTTGAGGTAGGAGGAAAATGGGGACCTGACATGGGCCACAGGCTTCAGCAGCTGCTCTGTGCAGGATTAGAGACTACTGGAAGTGCCAGGAGCACCCATCGTGCTGTAGTGCCCCCCTCTCCCCGAGGCTCAGACATGCTTGTGCCATCATCCCTGTTTTCCCTGGCTGGATTGTGTCTGGCATCACTCACATGTAATCTTTTACAGAAAAAAAAAAATAAAAAAAAAAAAATCACACTTTTGCTGAACTAAAACCTTTCCAGAGCATGGTCACATTACTCTTATTGATTTATCTATTTAAAGTAACGTCAAGATTTTGTCATTAATATTTGATTGGTATGTTTAAACCCTTACAGGAATTGCATGGACCATGGTGAACAGCATTATCCTAAATCACAGAGGATGTTGGCTGGTGCTGCCTGCTGCATCTCAAAGCTCTCACGAAGTACCAAGGCACCATTATATCATTACCAGAACCTGACTTCTCAGCATGCATAGATTTAAAAATGAGATTTAATGCAAATATTGAAAGTGACAGAACAACACAAACCCTCAAGTTATACACATGCATAGAATAAAAAGTACTATGATGTGCTTTCACTAGTCAAAATAAATTCAGCATGGTATGTATTGAGGATTCACACATCTTAGCAGGACTTACTACAGCGAAAGGCTCACACATAAGTATGTACTGTACTGTTACAAATGAAGAGCTCAGTCTTGTTTCTTCAAAGATACAGATCTTTGGGTACTTTAAGAAGATTTGAATAGCTCCCCCAAAAATGTAGTATTCTGTAACTCAAAAGAGCAATCATGCTCTTAAAAGAAAGGAGATATGTTTGTGCAAGGCTTTATACACAGTCAGACCTAAACCACATTGTCTCTTCAGGCAACAGAATAAATTAAGGATGGTGTGAGGAGAGTAACACAGCCCAATCTTATTAGTAACCTGTCCATACTAATGACCTAGAGAGCAATGCAAGCTGCCAGTGTAACTGCCCAAAGAGCTGGCAAATGAGCACCAGTGCCTTGAAAGGGAAGCACCTCCAATAGTTTGACATCTTGGACTGTGGTCCCAGAATTACATGTTTAAATAGAGAGCATTGTTTTAGCTGTGCTATTAGAAGTTTATGTGTAAATACACCAGTTTGTATTTATAGATCAGGAATAATTTCTGTATTAATTTCAGTCAGGTGTAGTAGCTCTACCTAGACTTTAAGTAGGCTGAGCCATCCCAGTGTGTGACACATTACATAGTTTGTCACTTCAATAGGCTGAACCTGGCACTTCAATAGGCACCTTGGGTACTGGCCTCAATCCTTGCTCTCAAAAAGTTTCAGATCTGAGTTTTGGAAAACTTCTGAAGTTAATTCAGGAAAGAACTGAAATATTTATCTATAGTAAAAACTCTTCCAGCTTTTTGTTCAAATGTTCTCATCCAGTTACACCTGTGAGCTTTAGGAGGGATTTGAATTTTGGCTATAGCTGATATCCTGGTTTCTGGGCAGTTTCTTTGCCACTCAATAGTTCTCCTAAATGTGGCTGAATTAGCTTTCAAATCCTCAGGTTTTACTTTCACAGTGTTTGAGAGACACGAGAACCACGGCATTTCACCCTTACTGCTTTTTCTACACCAGTACTACAGCCTGAGCAGTAATTTATGGAAGCGTAATGTAACAACAAAGCACTATATTAAAACTTGTGTTATAACCAAGGGTTACAGCAGGACTACAGGAATTTAAGAGTAATTAATTGTGCTCCAAGGTAGATCACTCTGCAAGTACGCTTCAAGTATGCAACAGATCTTGCTCCCTGAGTAACAAACAAGGGTTGGCAGAAATACTGGAAGCTCTTGCCAAGTTTATAAATTATCATGTCTCACTGAGGTTACAAAGCACACAGTTCCCAAATGGCAAGCTGCATACCCTGGGGTGTGATAAAATTTCCAATAAAAGAGGAAAGTAGTGGTACCTGAAATAAGTTCTCCCCTTTTCCCCCCACCCCATATGTTCATGGTGTGTGCAATGTCAGTGAGAATTTACGCATGCATCCTAGAGTCAATCTGAGTTCTAAGTTGTGTAAAAACACCACATTACTGTCTGTTACCATAAAATCAAAGTCTGCTATTGCATCCACAGTATAAATAAGAATTAACTCCTTTAAAATCAATGGAATCAAAACTCTAATAGTCAAGAACAGAATTAGGTCCTCCACTTCAGACTGTACCACACAGACAGAAGTGAAGGACGGACACAATTGCACCTATTTTAATAAAATTTTAAAAGTTCAGCATTAAGAATCTTACTGTCAAGAAAAGCATGTTAACAAAACCATGGCAAACTTTTCTGTAAAAATCAGCAGAGATGGGAAGGAAGAAGAGGCACATTTATAGTGCTGTATTTTCTACATGACCAGAAAAGTGGAAAACGAAACAGAAGAAATTCTTTGTAGTTCACATGAAAGAGAATCTGCCAGAAAACTTGTTCCTGGCAGGAGAGCGATGGAAGTGTCTCCTGACAATTCTGATCAGGATGTGATCTAGTTAGTATTCAAGATGGCCATAATGATAGAGTAGATGAATAACTGCAGTTTTCTGTAAGGACGTAGATAACGTCTATCCTACAATACATCTGTATCAGTGCACTCTTACTCACCGAGTAAAGGAGACAGATAGAACAGCACAAAGCTTTTCTACACACCTTTTATGCTCAAATAATGACAAATTCATGTGAATTATGGCATATATTACAAAAGCAAACACTACACTTCATTATCACTCACTGTACACATACAGCATTCTGAAGAGCTAGAATGAGAGGGTTATTAAGATTCGTCAAGTTACAGAGTGAGCTACAGGATCTGAGATGATAAAGGTCTCAGAAATGAACTTTTTGATGTTCATCTCAGAGTAGTTTTGCAGAACAGAAGCAAAATTTAGATTCTATATGTGTTTAAGTTAGTTGCTGGAGAAAAAAGTTGAGGAAGTAAAAGGGTGACACAAAAGACATCAAATTATTCTGCAAACCCATTCTGTTTTCTTTAGGATCAAGGCTTCCTGTCTGTCCAAGTAGATTAACAGATTGCAGAGTGTCTTCTGTATATATGTAAGAAAAGCCTTCCATTGTGATGTTACATATCCATTTAGTCACTTCAAAGCTGCAAAAGAGTGCACTTCCTTTGGTGGACAGTCATCTTAAAATCATCTGTCTTTTCATTTAGTGTTTCCTCCACAATTTCAGGAGCTGAATGCAGGCTTTAAAGCTGTTCTCCTGCAGTACAGTTGGCTTTTGGGGTTTTTTTCCACAGACATTTTAGATTTGTTCTAGTCTTGGGAGGTCATTTTGTGGGCTGCAAGGTATGATGAGAGCTGGAGTGGGTTTTATGTGCCCTCTTTAGACCTAAGGCTTTTTGTGCACTTCCTGTTAAGAATTCCATCAGATAATTTAAATTCTCTGCTTCTATACTCTAGATTACTATTAGTTTAGATTTTTACTGTTTTAGATGTCAGCATCTTGATTCTTCCTTTCCCAACATCTTTATAGGTTTGTCTCATAGAAAACTATGTTCAAATAATTCCAAATTATGTTCTGTTTTAAATCATTTACCAGAATTGGTGCCACTAAATATCCTCTCACTCAAACATATTCTCTCTTAAGTACCCTAGTACTGTGTGTGCTCATTACTTTACTGTTGCTATAGGAAAATTCAAACTAATGATCCACGTACCTGATGTAACAACAGCTCAGATATTTGGTACAGACTCTGGAAAATAGCGGATGAAGCAAGAAGAGACCCCCGGAGAAGTTCAGAAACTGTTATTTTATCTGTTTTGCATTTGTTCAGTAGAAACTGTTGCACATCTGTCTGTGTACAGTAACTGATACAGTAAGCTGCTGGGCTGGAAAATTGCTATTGAAAACATATAATCAACCTCTTGAACTCTATAAGCACAGAGAGATAAGATACAATTCTACTTCCTCAGGTCACGTATGACTAGTCAATTTAGACTTCAACCCCAGAAAATGGAGGTGAACAAATTGCAGACAACTACTCTTAGAGGAAAGTTTGTTTAGAATTTCATCATCGCACACACATAGCACAAACTCTTCATGGACTCTAAGACTTGAAGAATATACTGTCAAACATGGGAATTGCAGATCCTGATCATCCCCCATCAGCCCAGAAGAATTATATATAAAGTATTAATATATATTCTTACGTAAACCCAGCTAGCTTGGGGTTTTGATAGATCTGAGCTGATAAGATTTGATCTGTATTGCTTCTGTTGCCGATAGGTTTGATGCTGCATTTCATAAGTATTATTAAAGCACACACCAGGTTCAGTTGCTGCTTTGTTTTTGCCTTTGTGCATGCAACCCGCCAGTGAATTCAAGGTTAAAACACAAAAAGACAATTCATTATTTAGCATAGATAGGGAAAAACCTAATAGCACACATAATTCACTGATCTGTAAGATATTAACCCATAGTAATAGAGGCTAAACACTTGCCCTTGAAAGGCATTCATCTTTAACATACTTCCATTGGTAAAGTCCAGGAACTAATGAGTGATTGCAATTTGATGTCCGAATATATTTGTGCAATGATTAAATCTACCATTATCATTTTAGAAGATCATGAGGTTAAAATTCCTCTTTTAATGTTAGGGTTCTAAAATTGGATAGAGATATAGCTCCTAGGTGAGCTCCCAAATAGCCTTCTTCAGCAATTAAAATTGAATGAAAATATTGATCATTGTGGTTAGGGGGTTACTTTTTATTAGAGCCTTCCAATGTCATCAGTAGATACTGAATCTAATGCTATCAGAGAATCAGGCTTACCCAATTGAGCACACCTACCCACCGTAACACCTTTGCCCTTTTCAAGTGCTAATTGCCTCAGAAGGCAATGACTGAATTCAGTTAACCAATTAATTTAGTTAATGGGCTGAAAGTTGAAAAACCACTCAAGAATTGCAGGCAAAAACCAAAGCTAACTCTATTTGGGGGAAAAAAAAGAACAGTCTGAAACTCAAATCTGTAATAAACTACATTGGTGCCTCAGAAACGTATCGCTGTTGCTCTTCATTTAGGAATGTTGAGATCACCATATCTGGGGAGCATTTTACTACCATCTTAAAGAGAAGTTGCTTTAAGACAGCTTTTCATAGGAGTATGGATTTCTAGCTCCAATCCTTATCTCCAAGCAGACTCACATGGAGAAGAAATAATTCTGACTCACATCCAACTTCTTTCAATTCTGAAGTGGTCTTCTAGAAAGTATTGTGTTTGGTGGCAAATTTGTGATGGAAAGTAACTTTTGATGAAGAATCACGGCAAAAGTCTCTTTCATTTGTGCTGAGGCTATTTAACTGCTATCAAACCCTTGCATTATCTCAACCAACCACGACTTGCTGAGTTGAAAAAAATCTTTTTATCTAAAGATAGAGGTATGCTCAGTGTGACAGGTCTCTGGGGCAGTAGAGGAAGAGTGAAAAGATCCTATAAAGATAAGTGCCTTAAGATAGAATTCATTCAGTAATTCAGCATTAAAAAGTGTGCCCCACTTAGTGCATGGGTTAAAAAAGTTGTCCACTGGCTTCTCATCAAAACTCCCCACTAAGTTTATAGTCTCCTGTTTGTTATTTTTATAGTGCAGCTTTCTAAATGGCATAATTTTCTCATCAACATCTGTCTTAAACAGTTAAGATATTATTGCCTAGTCAGAGTGCGGGATAATTTTAACAGGTTGGTCAAACAAGACTTTCCCTTGGTAAAGCCATGCTGACTGTCCCTAACAACCCTCTTGTGCGTGATGTGCCTGGAGACAGCTTCAAGGATAAATTGTTCTATCCCCTTTCCTGGGATGGAGGTGAGTCTGACTGGTCTATAGTTACCTGGGTCCTCCTTCTTTCCCTTTTTGAAGATTGGAGTGACACTTGCTGTCCTCCAATCTCTAGGCACCTCTCCTGATCCCCAGGACATAGAACTACAGGATACAGCCCCCCCCCGAATGTGGCTCTTGTTTAGCCATTGTCCAGACTGCTGAGCCTGGCTCCACCTGTCTACCTCTATTTTAACCTCTCTAATTCTCCTGAGCCTTTCTAGTTCAGCTTGCAGCCTTTCAACCTCATCTTGCTACTGGGCAAACAGATAATCTACCTGCTTGCACCTGTACGTAGCAAGGAAGGTGCAAAAAACTGCTGCATTCTTGGCATTTTGTTACCTGTGCAACCTCACCTTGTTGGGGGACCTCTATTTGGGTTCCCACCTCCACGTGCAGTTGTCACCGAAGCCTTGATAAAACAGCGTTCGGGTACCAGCGCTCTCGCTGCTGCATGCGGTCCGAGCATGACTTCTGGCTACAGTGACAAGCAAGATAGGATGCTGCATCTATATGCTAAGCTCATAACAACTGGTAGATTGCTACGAGTAATTTGTAGCATGATACCTGAATGAGGTGTGCCATGTTTCACCTGGTATCAGGCTTCTAGTACACATACATCATTTAAAGTGAAGCATGCATTTTAGTTGGAAGTGGGTAGGAAAGACTAAGGAATTACAAATCAGCACACATAAGAGCATCCACGCCATTCTAAATTAGGCATTCTTTTTTGTACATGCATCATATCAAATAATTTAAAAAAACCCTTATTTTAAAGGGAGATCATTTTTAAATGTAGTCCAACACTTAAAGATAACGTACAAACTGTTTTCAAAGGCTGTTTACTTTGAATGACAAGTATTTTCAAACAGAATTCAAGACTTGGTATGACTGGCCATTAAAGTGTTTCCCTGATGCTTACATAAGAATAAAGGAGGATACTCCAGAGAGGCCAATATTGTCCATTAAATAAACCCCAAAACACTCAACAAACAATCAAGCAATTTGTTGATGATAGACTCAGAATACCTCAGCAAACAGTAGATGGTGAATCCTGTATGGTTCCTACAGTCTTGCAATGACACTGACAAAGAATCTTTGAAGTCACATAAAATTGTGCTTACTGAAGAGTCAAGAAAAAGGAAGGAAAAAGCTAAAGGATGTTAATCCTAAATCTACTACACAGAGGTCCTGGTGGACAACAGGTTAACCATGGCACAGCAATGTGCCCTGGTGGCCAAGAAGGCCAATGGGATCCTGGGGTGTATTAGGAGGAGTGTGTCCAGCAGATCGAGGGAGGTTCTTCTCCCCCTCTACTCTGCCCTGGTGAGGCCTCATCTTGTTCAAGGCCCCAACTGTGTTCAGTTTTGGGCCCCCCAGTTTAAGAGGGACAAGGATCTACTGGAGAGGGTCCAGCGGAGGGCTACGAGGATGATTAGGGGACAGGAGGGCATGGCTTATGAGGAGAGGCTGAGGGACTTGGGGCTTTTTAGTCTGGAGAAGAGAAGACTTAGGGGAGATTTGATAAATGTTTATAAGTACCTGAAGGCTGGCCAGGAGGGGGGGGACAGGCTCTTTTCACTTGCTCCCTGTGATAGGACAAGGAACTATGGGTGTAAGTTGCAGCAGAGGAGGTTCCGCCTCAACACAAGGGGGAACTTTTTTACTGTGAGGGTCACGGAGCACTGGAACAGACTCCCCAGGGAGGTCGTGGAGTCTCCTTCTCTGGGGACTTTCAAGGCCCGCCTGGATGCGTTCCTCTGTGATCTGTGTTAGATAGTTTTGTCCTGCTCCGGCAGGGGGGTTGGACTCGATGCTCTCTTGGGTCCCTTCCAACCCCTAACATCCTATGAAATATGTTACATGTTGATAAGAAAGACTAATACTTGAAGCTAACTTCTTCATAAAACACCTTATACACTATGTGTGCTAAGGATGAACTGCTTCTTCTCTAGAATCCAAACTTATTTTGCTGAAAAGGTATCTGTTTCCTACCTTGGAGCTTAGTTATATTTCTGCTTCTCAACATGTAAAATTAAATATTATGAACAGGCTGCCCAAGCAGGTTGTGGAGTCTCCTTCTCTGGAGACATTTAAAACCCATCTGGATATGATCTGGGTGATCCAGCTGTGGTGGGGGGATTGGACTAGATCATCTTTCAAGGTCCCTTCCAATCCCTAACATTCTGTGATAATATTTATATTAAAGTGGCATAGCACAAACATTCATTTTTTGTGGATGATCCTAATAGAATTTTTCAGTTGATCCTAATAGACAGAATGTCAATGAAGAAAGGGCAGATTCAGTGACTTGACAGGTAACTGAAACTGATACAAGGCAGGTGGGGTGCAGAACCATGCTGTGGAGCAACCATCCTGAAGCCATCTCAACACAGCAGTGGGGCAGCAAGCCCACTTAGGCCACTGGCAGAGCTTCACACCCAGCTGCTTCTCTCCCTGGGGGCTGGCTCCCAGAACCAGTGCTGGGCCATCCCAGTCCCACCCCACAGTTACCCTACATCTGCTGAGGATGCTTGATATTTTTTAAGTTACTGTTGATTTTTAGTGATGACAAACCATCTGTGGAGTTAGTAGAGCACAAATCTGTCATAGATGTTTGCTATGATAATCCTCTTCGGACCTTTTAAACTAGTAAAGCAATGGCAGCAGAGCTGGAGGATGATGATAGCTGTGACTAGGCTTGAGGTGAGGAGAAAGTTCTTCACTGAGAGAGTCATTGGCCACTGGAATGGCCTGCCCAGGGAGGTGGTGGAGTCGCCAACTCTGGAGCTGTTCAAGGCAGGATTGGACGTGGCACTTGGTGCCATGGTCTAGCCTTGAGCTCTGTGGTAACAGGTTGGACTTGATGATCTATGAGGTCTCTTCCGACCTTGGTAATACTGTGATACTGTGACTATCCATGCAGCAGCTGCACGCACACAGACTGGCTTTGCATGGTGAGGTTTTTGCCAAAGGAACCCCTGCTTTGCCATGGTGGAGATTCATCACCGTTCAGACACCAGCAAAAATAAAAACTGTTGTGCAATGTGCAGCTTTTTTTTAACTAGAAATTGTTACTTGCCACAAATCCACTCTAATAGGAAAAAGGCTGCTTTCTTTTCTATTTTCACCATCACCTTCTTTTCTATAATATAAAATCTACACAATAAGAAATATGAGCACTTACCATTCACCGTAGCTCTGTGTAGCTAAAGTAATGTCAATATTGTGAGGGTTGTTTTAACGTACAATGGGATTCATGTAATGAACGGCTTAAAATGAGATTCTTTTAAATTGAGGTCAAGAAGACAGATGAAGCTTAAGCTACATTTCAAACACATGATGTAGACTGTAAACATTTTTGTCCTCAGAGTCATAATTGTTTACTTTGGAAAACACCTTTAAGAGCAGAGGGATTTGTACAACTGGGTTAATGGTTGGACTTTAAGATCATAAAGTCCAACCATTAACCCAGTTGTACAAATCCCTCTGCTAAAGCAGTGTCATTATTGTCCGCACACGTGCACGACTTTAACACACATCCAGGGATGGCAATACATCCACCTCCCTGGGCAGCCTGTTTCAAAGTCTGATGACCCTTTGAATAAGCAAGTTTTCCTTAATGCCCAACCTAAACAGTCCCTGATGCAACTTGAGACCATTTCCTCTTGTCCTGTCACTTGTGACCTGTGAGAAGTACGATGTTAAAGTTTTCTTTGGAAGTAAAAATGCTGCTATTGTCTGCCTATATTGCAGGAAAAAACTGAGGACTAATCATGAAAAACTCACCATCTATAGAGACTTTTTTATTAAAAAATATTATTTTTGTAGATATCACATGTTTTTATATATTTACATATCTTTAAATTTTAAAACACATTTGCATTTTAAAAAATGACACTGCAATTTGCTTTTCCAAGATGTATTATTGTTAATTAATCCTAACAGCTACCCAGCTTTTTTACATTTCTCTTATCACCATTTAAAGTTAAGAAGGGACTTCTAATTGATCCAAATTACATATTCAAATTAGTCTTTTGAGCTCAAATTAGCATAACATACACATTTTCTTTAATTTGGCAGCCAAAATGTGACAAAATTAATTTGGTTTTAATATATTAGTGCAAATTTGAAAATAATTAAACTATAACAAATTCCTCTAATCTGAACATTTCTCTTCAAACAGCACTCCAAAGTAACTCATAGCCCAATAGGTTATGCATTCACACATCTTGCTTTCTTGGGTTCTCAAACATTTATTTATGCTGACGCACCGTTATTTTTATCTCACAAGAAGAAATTAGAAAAAGCCTTTGGGCTTCTCTGTTTGGGGGAGATGATGCTGCAAATCCAGGTGTTTTGGGAGGTTTTGTTGGCTTTTTTTTTTTAAAAGGTTTATTCACAATCAGAAAATGGAAATGATTAAAGAGCTAGGTAGGTGTTTTGCAAAGTTCTCTCACTTTAGTTAAAATGTTTACTGTTGGAATTCTGTTTGGTTTGTTCTTACTTTAGAAAAACATTTTCCTTCAATAAAGTATCAATTGAACCAGAAAATGATTTTCAATGGGAAAATGTATTTCTGCTGTCACTGGATGACAACAAAAAACCACGGCTCCACGCCCAGTAACTGAGATGAGTGAAAACGCAGATTATAAACCTGCAATTCCTTAAGTCCAGAAAAATCAATAAAGAAACTGCAACACAGAACAATGCATCTCAGCAGATGGTTTTGAAGTACAAAAGCTAGAAAGTTTTGGTGGTTTTTTTAAATGGCTCACACCAAAAAAAAATATACTTCTCTGGGCACTTCAGGCTTGTATTCAAGATCTCATCCATCATTGCCTTTTTTGGCTGTTGTTTTTCTGACCAACTCTCAGTCCCAAGACAACTCATCTTAATTTCAATAAATCTGCTTTGGAGATACCACTGAGGATAAGTTTTACAAAACTAAATCACTCTCAAGTTTTGAGAAGGTAAAAAACAAAATTAGAAAAATAATGACTGAAGTATGGATATTAACAGTGTTTGAGTTTCTTATTCATAGTTTAAAAAAAAAAAGGGGGTTATCTTTTATTGCCTATGAAGTCTTTTTTACAAAGAAGTTGAAATGTTTAAAAATAAACCCATGAGAAAACTTTAGAAGAAACTCTAAAATATAAAGTCACTGGTTAACAAACCTGTCTTCAGCTAGTGCTTGGTCACGGTTCTTTGATAGTTTCATGCTGGAACTATTTGAACTGCCAGAAAACTCTCTCAAGTCCCTTTGTAGTCTTGCTCATAGGTGAAGAGAATCACTAAAACAGTCCAGAAAGATGGAAAGTGCGTGATCCTAATGAATAAACCATTTTCTTGCCATTGAACCATGTTTGTATGGGAGCAACTGAACAGACTGAGAAGATAAACATGTGGCATCACAACGTACACTGCACCATTTCAATCACAGATAGAGATACCAATTCATCAGTAGTTCCATAAAGCCAGCTCAAAATCAATCTTCCCCAGAAGCCTACCTTAAACTTCTCATTAATTCACATTAAATGTTTTAATGAACTCATTATTCTAAGCCAAAGAGAAATTAAGAAATGGCAGTACACTGACAGGCATTCAGGTATTCACTACAGTCGCAGAGCCAACTTCACAACCAATTCACGGCCAAAGAAGTTAAAGCATTGTGCCTTCAGGCAGTTTCCTACACATAAAGGAGCACTGAGAATATAGCATGTGCAGCACAGACACATGGTGTATTCTTTCTACAACAATGCTTTTGGAAAATCTGGGCAACAAGACACCTCTTCAACCTTGAATTTCAGCAGGTAGTTAATAGCAGTGAATCTGCAGTAGCCAAGCTGACCCTGATTATAAAATGGTACCTTAGCTGATGGTTGTTTTATTTTTTTATTGCAGTCTGTTTAAAATTTCATTTTCCCCTAGAAACTAAATTAAGGTCTTTCCATCTCTCTTGAAGCATGCAGAGAAGTTGACCAGTTTTTCAAAGACATATGAAGAAAAGTCGCTTTGGAAAACTCTTACAGGTTTTATTATTCAAGGAAAGTTTACATGAGCCTAATCGATGGAAATTAGAGATTTGTGCGATTTCTGCTATAAAAAACATCACCCATAAAAACCCATGACCTTGTCAATCAGGTCCTGAACCTGATCTAATTAAGAGAACTTTATTTAACTGAATACTGCAGTGCTTCAGTCCTGGTTGAGCATTTTTACTCTGTACTGCACCGATTTTGCATGGCTGCTGTGCATCACACAGAAAGGCTGACAGAAGGGCTTATTTGAGGTGGTTTTGCTCTTCCCTCATCTCTCATCATTCTCCCTGTGCTCCAACCTCTTCGTGTATTGTGTTGCCTAATTGTTTGGTCTCACCATCATGTAGGAAGTTGCGAGCTACATCAGTTAACAGGTTACAGCCAAAAATAACCTTAATGAGAAAGGAGGTCTTTTGTATCAGTCAGTCACTGAGGAAGCAGAGTGATTCAACTAGTGGATGCAAAGTAAAACGACTTAGCTTTGTGGAAGCACAGTGTATCACTCAGAAAACCTCATGCAGTGCAGCTTTCACTGCACGAGAGGCCTCTGTATGAGCTGCAGAATTCACCCTCACAAGCTGAACAGTGATCCTGTCCCTTCAAATTATTAAACAAAAAGCTGGGGGGTAGATAATAGATTTTTAATACAATTCACATGTTTATCCTGATTTGTTTGATTTCATATCGCTGCTTTTGAATTATACAAGGTGATTTTTTTCATTCTCATCATGTGACCTCTTCAGTCACAGATTTAATTAAGACTAGGAAAATTTAAAGGTAGTAAGAATGAATCAGACTTTTTGGGCACCATCTGTAACCATTTTTCATTCACCATGAAGGCTATGCATAGAACACATTTTGGGTGGAGGGAACAGACACCAGACAGTAATTTGTAATTTATGAGACAATATTTTGTTTCAGACAAATATCGGGTGTGATACATTATTTTTTGTGGAATATTATGGGTCCCTTTTCTGGGCTTATGGTCTGCAGAACCCTCTGGATCAGCTGGCTAATAAATACCAAGAAATGAAGCATATTCCTCTGTTAACATCGTGTTAACCTTGTCACAGGTTAAGATCTCCATTTATTTCAACATTCATTAGCTTTCTTAAGCAATCCATGAGCATGACAGATCCGTGAAAGCAACAGGACAATAATATGAAAAACTTTTGCAAGTAAAAAGTGACACTGCACCTCTTGCACTGATGATACAGCTGGACACAGGCTTGGCTGGGTGCAAGTAGCCTTGGACACAACAAGTCCCTCATAATTTAAGTGTTGCTGTTATATAAACTCAGTGCAGCCAGTCTCAGAAAGAAAGCAGCACTGGTAAAGTACTATCCCATGCTAGTTAGCAGCATTTCTAGGGGGCATCACCCTTGAATGTTGCTCCAATCAGTGAGAATTCATATAGTCACACACTGCTCAGAAGGATGATGTTTCCCCCATTCATATAATGAAATCATTGTTATTCACAGATTCAGTTTAGATTAGAAAGAACAAGAGACAGAAAATGTTTGCAAGGGTGCTCCATTGGCAATAATTCTACATTACCATTCATTTTTATGTGATTTTAGTTAGAGGAAGACTATGAGACAGTAATTGATTGGTAATATTTTTCTTTTCAAACTTTTCCTTCAGATGCCTGGTCTGTGGCACAACTTTTCATCCCTTGCAAAGGCTGAAAGCACTGGTACCTACTAGAACTGGTGGAAAGTAACAGGCAAAGGCTGCACACAGCAACGATGGGAACAGAACAGAGGTGCAAGGCACACTCAGACTCTCTCAACCAACACAGTGATAAACTTGGTTATGGCTTTGTTCCTGTATTGCAGCCTATTATATAGAGTTCCTTTCTGCTTCTCCTCACTGGAAGGGAGTTGGCTTTTCATGTCAAGCACTGAGCAGAGAGGCCATTCCCACAAAGCTTGCAAAGTACAGATGTAACCTCCTTGGGGCAGTCCCAAAACCCATGAAAATAAATGTTAGTTATATTCTCCATCTCCATCTGCCGACAGAGACAGATCCTTTACCTCCTGGAAATTCTTGTATTCTCCTGGGCTATAAAAAGGAGAGAAATGTCACATCTATCATGGGGAAGCAAAATCTACTGAACACAAGTTCAAGCACAGCTATGAAGGAAGAACAGGAAAGCTGTCATGATTTGATGTTGAAAGAAGAAATTGTAATAAAACACTAAGAAATATGAGCAGTGAAGAATCCATGATGTATTCTACTCTTCTGTGAACAGAGCCCCTCCACCACATCTGCACAGCTTTTATCCGTTCTCAGCACTCTGTGTTCTGGCAAAAGAGGATCTGTCATTCCCTGTCCTCATATGTATTGGAGCAATGCCCCAGGGTAATCCCTGGGTTATTGCGTTCTCATGACAACTTCAACGTCTCCATTCGCAAGGACTACTGAAAAGGAGTAGTGTTTCTTACTGCTTGGGTGAACACAGCTACGGGGAGATCAGCTGTGAAGGTAGAATCATGGAATCATTAAGGTTGGAAGAGACTTTCAAGATCCAAGTCCAACTGTCAACTCACTATGCCTACTAGACCATTTTTTGAAAGGCCACATCTATGGTTTTTTTTTTTTTAACACCTCCAAGGATAGCAAGTCCACCAGCTTCCTTGGCCAGTCTGTTTCAATCCCTGGCCACTCTGTCAGGGAAGAAATTTTTCTAATGTCTAATCTAAACCTCTCCTGGCACAACTTGAGGCCATTTCCACTTGTTCTATAGCTAGCTGGGAGACCAACCCTCAATTCTCTACAACCTCCTTTCAAGTAATTGTGAAGAACGAGAAGGTCTCCCCTGAACCTCCTCTTCTCCAGACTAAACCACCCCAGCTCCTCATCACATCTGTCCTTCAGACCCTTCTACTCATGATCAAGGAGGGTCTGGTTGAAGCAGTGAAGGCTGAGTGCAGCCTTGGTTGAAGTGACCACGAGATAGTGGATTCAGGATCTCATGCAGCAGGAAAAGAATGCCTAGCAGAATCACAACTCTGGATTTTAGTAGGGCCAACTTTACTAGGGGACATCCCATGGGACAGCATACTGGCAGGTAAAAGCGCCCAAGATAGTTTGTTAACATTCAAAGACCACTTCTTTCAATCCCAAGAGAAGAGCATTCCAACAGGAAGGAAGCCAAGAAAGGTTGCTGCTGGGCAAACTGAATAGGAAGCAGAAAGTCTAAAGTTGCTCTTTAGCTTGGAGCAACGGAGACTGAGGGGTGACCTCAAGTAATGTCTATAAATACGTGAGGGGTGGGTTTCACTTAAATCTAAAGATTCACTTAAAACTAATCTCCTAAGCAGGCTGTCTGAAGGCATATATTAACAGGTAAAAGCTGCTTATTAAGGAGTTCACCGTGAAAGACCACAACCGACACGAGAAAAAGTCTCTATCTTTGGGAAGATGCTTTATCTGTATTTTAGCGCTATGAACACGGCGGTTAACACTGCAGAAAATGTTATACCTTCACATATCAAAACATGCCAGTTGATTGAGGTATCAGGGGCCCTACACTCTCCAGAGGAGAGAGGAAAAAAAAAGTGTTTAAATTTTAGGTATGAAATGGAAATACCTGAAAGAAACTGGACAAAGCAGAGCATTTTGTTATGAACAGATGGATGAACAAAGTAAAAGGTATAAGCAGAGTGTCTGAGACTGACAATCTGCTGAGTAACCTCAGGAGACTTCTATCCCTGCCAGCACTGAGAATACAATTAGAAAAAGTGTTTTATAAATATTTAGGCACGTTAAGAATCAAGACTTGTTCACAGCCTTTTGTATTTGCTTTTCACAGGCATTTGCCTGGTAATTTGTTTGCAGTAAACAGTTTGATCTAGTGCAGTGTTTGCACACAGGAGACAGATTACATGAGGACAGGACAATTCAATAAGGACACTAATTATGATGAGACAGTCTCTTCAGTGTACAGATTCATTCTCCAACATTTTTGGAGATGTAATTCATACTAGTATTGAAGGAACAGAACCGGAGCTTGTTAAAACTCCAATTACATAAGCAGAGACAACCATTGGTGAGATTTGTCTGTTGTTCAATGTTGTGACCCATTTTCTATTCCCATGCTGCCATGCTGTTCACTTCAATTTCTCAGAGCTAAGAAGTCTAACAGATCACAATTTGCTGCCCAACACCAACTTATCAGCACTGAAGAAAACAAGCCAGTCTATAGCTCAAGTGTTGGCTTATAACAGACCCTCAAGCTTTCCACCTCCTTTATCTAACCAGAATAATATTACCCTATAACCAGCAAGGCTTCTTCAGAGTACTTAAACTTTGTTTCTGTAACAACAGAGAAGTGATTACAGATATATGACATTACATCCCCACCACCATCCAAAAAAAGAAAGAGACCCTTCAATATTTGGGGAATTAACGGGGTAGCGCATCAGCATCAAGAAGAATGTAACACAACAGATAATTGCTGAGAAAAATTGCATTTCTCTTTCTGTTCTGATGTTAAACTCTTACAATCCCCCCTCTCAGTTCTCCTGGAAAGGTTCATGTCCAGTTTTGCTTCCAGATCAAGTTTCTGGGACTATTTCTAGAATATAAAACCACCACCACACACCTATCATTGATGGTACTGTACCTCAACACAGCCACATTCTCAGCAGGCTACAAGCACAGCATCACGGCTGGGGCAGATACACCCTGCTCTGCTCACATCACACCCCTGCAGGTGTTCACCCAGGTTCAGCAGCAGAGGAACACGCACAAGCAACTGAAGCATCAAGTTTAACAGAACAGACTGTTTGCCCATTCCATTTTCCTTTTAATTTGTTACACAAATGCCTTTGGGAGCTCACTGCTCCAAGAACAAACTGTTTCTCAGCTAAGCTCTACAAAACCATCTTAAGCTTGTGCTTCTTAAACTTTCTTGCCAATGCCATGGTGTTTTGATTACACAATCCAAATTCCAATAATAAAGATTACTCTTCCAATTGCAATTACCATCTTTTTAATTAATCTAGTCTTAATGGCTGAAGGTATTTCCTGCAGCGTACTGCTGCCAAGATGCCCCTTTTATAAAGCTTGGCAACCCTGCACATTTGGCCAACAGAAGTAGTTTCTCCCAGGATTTCCAAATCTCCTCTACGCAGTATTTCCCATACCCAGCCTAGAGTTTAAGAAGAAATGCTGCTCTCTGCTCTACTTACTTGTAATATTTGGTGATCCTCTGAGCAAGTCCTTTCCCGTGTTTTTGCCTACAAGGCTTCATTCTGAAGCTGGGCATTTGGCCAAAATAAAAGCCAATCTATCATAGCAAAAGCAACATGGAAATAGAAAAGGTGTTTAGTGGAAGCAGCAGCTGCACTCACAGGCTATTGAATACTTCTGTGGAAGTTTCAGATGCAGCTCTCCCAGGGAAGAACAGAAACAGAAGGCTGATTACCTTGGGGAGGTAAACAACTAATGGAAGCACTACAGATTTTTACTAGCCTCCTCAGAAATGGATTCTAGGATTATACTGCTGTATGCAGAAATGTATGCAATGAATACAGTATTTTACCATATTTATAACATTCTTAGCAAACCTATCATTGAGCGACATAGGATATCAATGGGGAAGAAGGCTGCAATTGAAAAACTAGAGAAAAATGGACACCTGGCACATAAAACAATCAGGCATGTTACCCAAAGGATGGGGGCTTTAGGAAACGAAGGCTCCAGGTACCGTACAACTATAAAACCACATGTGTATTGTTGATAAAAAAAAAACACAGAAATGTCTTGATTCTGAATGACACCTCTAACACTAAAAAAGTACATGTCTTTATATCATCATGTACACCAGACAGCAGAAGGAAACTGAAACGGTCAGCTATTAAGAGCTTCCTTGGGACTACTGTAAAAATCCAGTTTTCACTTGTGCCTTGAAATTTCTCTAGCTCTCATATCAGAAATGATTTTCCATCTTTCATTTTCCACATTTTCTGTAAATAGATTATTCCCGCTAGCATTGGTGTGAGAAACATTTGTCACAGCCTGGCTAATTTCTGGATTCAGAAACCAAGATGAATAATCTCTCTCACCACACAAATGCCCCTTAACATCAGTCAAGCCCTTTCTTCCAAATTAAACTAGTATTTTGCAACCTGACAGGTACATCCACTTTGGTTTTCTATTCATACTCTGATAGTTAGGACAATGTGTGTCACTACATTTGCTCCTAATTATGATGTAAGTTTGTATAAAAGTAACTTTAACATAAAACACTGAGGTTTATTGAAATAATACTGCAACTCAGTATGTTTAGTATTCTAAGTGTACTTCTAAGTGTTTGTCAACGGTCAAATTTAACCTAACACATCTTTTTCAATTGATTTGCCTTCCAGTGCACTGCGATATATTCTTAGGCTTGGTTTGTCTGTATGGATTAAAACGTGAAGTCAATTTTTCCCACGGTTGGTGGGTCCCTTTCAGCTGGAGTCAACTACATGTACCACTGTGCATCACACATGGAGGAAAAATATATGTAAGATATGAACACAAAGGCACATAGAATAGACAACCTTTGAGACTTGACTACTGGTAAGAACCCTGCTTAGCAGTTTTTTTAACAAGCTGGAAAACATTCAGTGGTTTGATAATGTGCCGAGTGCCAAACTTTCCTTCAGCACTGAAAATTGGACAACAGTGATAAAAACAAGACTTTCTAAGGCTCAACCTGTTACTAATTGGTCATGACCATCCTGTAGAACTTCATTTGTGACACCAGTAGAACAGAAATTACAATGCTATTTTAATAACCTGAAGGAACTTTGCTACTCAAAAGCTGAATCACTTCTTTAGTATTAAACAGTACATTTGCTCTGTAAGTGATGATCCAGTATTTTAGTAGAATGTACAGAGTGCTAGCCAGCCAGGAATTTTCCTTAACAAAATGGAACAGAAATCACTCCGAGCTGAATCCTTCAGTCTGTGTTCCTACAAAGCCCTCTTTGATATCAGTGGAAAATTTGCCGAGTAAATCACACTCTGACCTGTGTGATTCCAGAGCACAAATTATATTCATTATTATTCAAATTAGCCTCCCACCCTAGGTCTGGAAAGATGTCAAAACAGGACATCCTTTTTTTCGATTCTCTTTTCCTTAAGCTCACAATACCTGGAAGATTATAACAGTTTGGCAAACAATGTCAGTCACCTCTTTCACTGGTCTTTATTGATTATCACCTATTTATTTCTGCTTTTATGACATAAGTAAAAAAAACCCCACATTAATCTATTTAATCTGGTGAAAGTGAAGCAGCATTTATCGCAGACATATCAAGCACAGTAAAAAGGTATACTGGCTATAGACTTAATGTGCTTCTCCAAACTGAAGCAACTGGAGGCGACCATGAACAAAGAACTCAGACCAGACACCTTGCTCTCATAACTCAGGATATGTTAGATGAGCAACATCTATAACTACAACGACAACCATTCAACACAGGAGATTCCACATAAACATGAGAAGACACTTCTTCACGGTCAGGGTGACAGCACTAGAACGGGCTGCCCAGGGAAATGGTGTATTCTCTTTCTCTGGAGATGTTTAAAACCCACCTGGACATATACCTGTGTGACTTGATCTAAATGATCCTGCTCTGGCAGAGAATTGGGCTAGATAGTATTTTGAGATCCCTTTCAATCCCTAACATTCTGAGATTGTGATATGATGGTAATATTTTGACAAAAAAATCTAGTGGTCAGTATTCACACAAAGAAAATCCCACGACATCATGAAGAGTCTTAGCCACCTGTATCTAGGAAAGTGGAACCTGGCTAACTTAAACTTTCAAAATTGTGGACAACTCATTCTAACTGTATTTGCACTGCTGAATTCAACATCATATACAGGATTGACACCACTGGGATAGACTTTGCATGGCTACTGTACTTGACAGCAAGACCAGTTCACTTCTAAGGCAATTTTAGACACGTTCTGCACGTTATGCTCTACTGCCTCCACTGCTAGTCATAGAAAGCCTTGAGGACACAACTGTGTAATGCTCAAGATACCCAGGGCAAGAGAAAAACAGGTGTGGCTCAGACTGCATTTTACAAGGTAAACAGCTCTTGCATTAAATCAATCTCACCATCTCAAAACCTATTTTAGGAGGCTTGGGGATAAATCTTTTTAAACAGAAAGCAAGAGTGAATGAACCTGAATAACCAGATCAGAAGGCATCAGGTATATTATCTGAGAAGGCAGGCAATAACTGCAATGGTTGAGAAGATCCATCACTCAGCACATGATTCTGCATTAACATTGAACATTCATTTGAGCTGCTGTGCATATTTGCTAGGCTTTCATGAGACTTGAAATTCACATTTCATTCTTATGAACAGCATGTTCATAAGAAACTACTTGCAAACTCTAGTCATGCTTTCCTGCTGTTTTGGGCTGGTAATCTTCTGCATCTATTAGAACAGCTAACTCTGCAATACTTAAGTAGCAAATCTGCTCAAATCTGCTCTTGACCCCAACAACACCCAGGCAACTGTAGATTAGTTGCTCAGAAAGGTTACATCTGCCTCAAGTCAAACAGCTATGCTATCTTTACATACAACTAGTGTCTTCGATTTTCTTACTCTAGAACGCATTTAAGCCTTCCATACTATGTCTGCTGTTATAGCTTTGGAAAACTTTTCCAGGGTTTCAAACTATTTCCATTCTACTGAAAATAATAACTTTCATTTAAATTTATGTGATAGGGTGATTTAACAACTCATTCTCTACCAGTTAGCTAGAGATAATTAATCTTAGTGCTATTAAGTTTGAAGAGTCTCTGAGCTCATCATTTGATCATTTTCAGATGTCTAAACTAGGACAGAGAATATATCAAAAAATGCTTGAAACAAGAAAAAGGCTGGTGACAATATTTTATTCTTTTGATTTAGATCAAGCACAAAGCCACAGCAGTCTCCCGTCTTGTATGAAGATCCCTTATAAGGCATCAGATCAGACTAGCAGTGCTGGAGTTGAAAACACAGAACCACAAAACATTAGGGATTGGAAGGGACCTACAAAGATAATCTAGTCCAATACCCCCAACACCGCAGGATCACCTAGATCAAGTCACACAGAAACATATCCAAGTGGGTTTTAAACGTCTCCAGAGAAGGAGACTTCACAACCACCCTGGGCAGCCCCTTCTAGGGCTCTGTCACCTTCACTGGTAAGAAGTTCCTTCTCATATTTATGTTGAACCTCCTATGTTCCAGCTGACACCCACTGCCCTTTGTCCTATCACTAGATGACATCGAGAAGAGGCTGGCTCCACCCTCCTGACACCCACGCTACATATATTTATTAACATTAATGAGGTCACCCCTCAGTCTCCTCCAAGCCAAAGAGACCCAGCTCCTTCAGCCTTTCCTCATAAGGGAGGTGTTCTACTCCCTTCATCAAATTCATTGCTCTGCACTGGACTCTCCAGCACTTCTGTGTCCTTCTTAAACTAAGTGGCCCAGAACTGAACACAATATTCTAGATGCAGTTTCATCAGGGCAGCGTAGAGGGGATGGAGCACATCTCTCGATCTGCTAACCACCCCCCTCCTGATCCACCCCAGGATGCTGTTGGCCCTCTTGGCCACAAGAGCACACTGCTGGCTCATGATCATCCTGCTGTCTACCAGGATCCCCAGGTCTCTTTTTCCTGCTCTCCAACAGCCCAGCCTATACTGGTACCTGGGGTTGTTCTTGCCCAGATGCAAGACTCTACACTTACCCTTCTTAAATTTCATCAAATTCCCCCCTGCCAAGCTCTCCAGCCTGTCCAGGTCCCTCTGAATGGCAGCACAGCTTGCTATAGTGTCTGTCACTCCTCCCAGCTTTGTCTTATCAGCAAACTTGCCGACACTGCACTCTAATCCCTCATCCAAGTCATTAATGAACAGATTGAATAGGACTGATCCCAGTACTGACCCTTGGGGGACTTGACTAGACCCCTCCAACCAAACTCTGTCCCATTGACCACTACTCTCTGGCTTCTATCCTGGAGCCAGTTCACGATGCACCTCACTACCCGATCATCTAGTCCACGCTGACTGGCTTTGTCTTAGGCACAGACCTGTACTGTTGTGCCCCGTTGAACTGTCCGAATGAAACGCTTTTAGCAACTGCACAGCTCCAGCAGGCTGCTTTATGGAAAGGGTGTTCCTGCTTTCATCCTCAATAGAGGAGAGGCATGTGTTGTGCAAGTTGTTTCCAAGAAAAAGTTTAAATTATATAGAATCACCCTGCGGTTTGACATCTGCTGGAAGGTTTAAAGGTCAGATTGATGTTTAATAGCAGGTGGGTAGCCCAGTTTTCATCAGAAAACACTTCAGCACTACGCTATACAATTTCTGAACTGCTTACCTTATTGACACCCAGTACAGACACATTGACAGCATCGAGGAGAGGGCAACATATTTGTTGTGAAATACAGGTTCTTTTTTTCTGCTTTCCCTCTTCCCTCCCCGCAACACACACTCCAAGGTTTATTTTTCCACTATAACATTTACCAGACAAAACCCAGGGGACGCCAGCAGCACGTAGGTGCCTACTCTGAAGGAAATAGAAGCAGTTCAAAATTGCATTATTTATATTATACAAATAAATTTACTGAGTAAACCCAAATAAAATGGCAACTTTGTGCTTGCCTACTCTTCCTTCCACCACTCCCATTGCAAATGATATTGACTGTGTCAAAAAGAAATAATCTCCATTGAATAACTACTTTCAAGATTAACACCACTTAGCTGTGTCCCAGGTACTACGAATTTTGCTGTCTGTACATTTCTATCAAACACTTGTGTACTCCATCAGGTTGGAAAGGGCACAGGAGAGCAATCCAAGTGGCTCTGCACAGAATTGCCACTCTACTGGCATGGTTAGGGCTGTTTGCAGAGCAGAAGTGGCTGTGTGACTCCAAGCTGGTCCAAGAGCAATACTGCTTCCATGGTTGGAAGGTGCTGTAAAACTGTCTAATAAAGTGCTGAACATCTGTGGAGGGTATCTGTGGTATCAGTGATTGACAGTCCACAAACATTCTTGGGTAACTGGGCACAATATAAATAATGGCCCTCCTATTGTCCTTAAAAAGGGGAAGGTTGAATCCTCCAACATCCTATTATACTCAATAGCAGCCAGCTCAGCAGCCAGTGCCTGCTTCAGAAAGTATTTCTATTAACTACAACAAAATGTGACCCATAAGAAAATTCACGAGGCAGCCTTACAGCCGAGGAAAGTATCTTGTGCTGCACATAGCACGTTAGACTTTGCTCTTCACAACGTTTAGTTTCATATTTAATCACATAAGAAAATAAGTTCTACTGAAGTCAACGGGAATTTATATGGATTAGGTGTTCAAGGAACTAAAGTTACTCTAAAAGCAAGAAGTAGGGGACTTAAATGGGTGCATTAAAAATGCAGAAGCTTTAAACTCTGTCAAGAATGATTTAAGTGTTCAGAAACCTGATTTTGGAAACCTGTTTTTCTCCCAGCACCTAGCAAGCTAAGCTGGTTTTGAAAACACAACTGTTCCAGCGTGTCATTTCTTACAATGCTGCTCTCCCTTCAGCATCTTATTCCTCTCTATCCTTTCAAAAGCTTCACAACCTTCAACTCCAAGGAAAGAACAGAGACTTCTGTGATTGATAATATATTCACAAAATGGTATGACAACAATGTACAAAACCAATTAACTACTCCAGGACGGTCAGGCAAGTGGCCCATAAATCATGCACACTTCTTGCCACATCAGTTCAACAGACATGAAAAGTAACATATCGCTCAAAGTAGAGTTCTACAGTTCTGTAAGAATAAAGACATCCTTCCCACTGTCAAATTTTGTTCTTCATGATATTTTTTATAATGAAAGTTAAATTACTTTAGACTTAAACAACTAATCTCAGATCTTATCAAAGAGGAAGAAAAGATTCATCAGCAGGATCATAAACGTATCCACTGTATATTCTTGCCACTTCCAGCAAACAAATACCCACAAAACATAGGAGTCTTTGAAGGGAAGCCTCTCATTTCTCTGATTGCTGAATTTTACTTGCAAAGTCACCTCAGTTTTACTTGCAAAGTCACCTCCTTACGTAAGTTCGCACCACACAGAACGTCTTACGTATAGGATACTATTTGTTTCCTGAAGACAACAGCTCAAACTAAAGCTCAGCTTTTCTCCAGTCTGCTAAGCTATCCAAAGGTTTCCAGGAACTACAGATAAGCCAAGCTCAAATAAACATTGCTGTCTTCATGGGTGTGAGGATGGTGGCCTTCTCATCTTGGGTTACTCTTCTGAGGGACAGGGCAGATAGGCAGTGCACACCTGAAATCCAACCAGGCAATGGAAATGGATTTTCATTCCTCATGCTTCATACAAATGTTAAGATCTAGTAAAATACACATCTGAAAGCTGAAAATAAACATGTTTATTGCTGTAAGTTGTAAAAGTGGGTTTTCTCCTCTAATGGTCCCTGTGTTACCATCCACTAAGTCAGCTATGGACTCATGGTAAATGCGCTGCTATCACAATCCAGTGTTTGTGAAGAAAGCAAGACAGGACAGATATATATATTCAAACAAACATTACAGTAGATTGGACGTCATGTGGTGGCCTCTAGCTTCTATGTTATAAATAAGAAAACTTAATTATGCACTACATGATTAATTAGAAATAAACTGTTCAAAGTGAACAAAACCTGACAACATGCTAAAGCCTATTAAATGAAATGTTGATTCTGAATTGTAATTGCTTTATAGACCACTGAATTAGAAAGTGGGGAGTAAAGATTTATCACAGGAGACACTTAAGATCATTAGTAAAGGTTTAATTACTAAAGAGGTTTATCTCTGAAGGCTAAGTCTGTTTCTGTAATTGTGTACTGCCTTTTATTTCTCTAAATTATTAAGAGCAGCCATCACCAGCCCCACCCACGCTTGAGCCTCTTTGCAGTATTTCACACACTCTTAATCACCTTAGTAAGATCAATGTAATTCCCTGTGGTCTTAGCTCAGGAAAGCATACAGCTATATTTTAAGTCCCACTAGGATAAATCCTCAGATGATATAGATTACCTTTATGGTGCTTTGGGATCTACATCAGTGAAACCTAAATACCTTCCCTGTAGATGGCCAAACGAGGTTATTAAAAGGTTTTTTTTAAAAACTTCCTGAAACTGTCACATAGTATTGACAACAAGAATATTAATACTTGTATGTGGAATTTCATTCTAACAACTTCTAAGCAATATGAACTATTTCTAAGCAATATTAATTTCTATTTCTAAGCAATATGAATCCAGCACTATGTGTAAAAGTAGTGTGCACCAGAGAGTAGTACAGCAATAACATTTTTCTAAGGCAACACAGTACTCCCTAAAAGGTCCATCAAAGGTCCTTGTGGTTAAGCAATCATTTAATTGGTGATCTCCTCTTGTAGCCAAAGCCATTAAAACAACATAAAACTGGTTTCAGTAAAGCATGTTAGTTAATTATAAAGCAATCTAAAACAAACTAAAAGAAGAAAAACTATGGTTCTCTACCTTGGTATCTTGTCTGGGGGAAACACTTTACAAAAACAGAAGGGTTAAGACTTCTTACTTTCCTTTTAAGTAGTTTTCTACTAATTCACATACAACTTCTACTGACAAGAGCTAGTCCAAGTTTTATGCCAAGTTTTATTCTGATCATAGAATCATAGAATCATAGAATCATAGAATCGGAAGGGACCTCATGTTGATGTCAACTTTCTTTATGTGCAATATTAAAGTCACAGCAACTTGTGACCAGGAAACTAGCTTTCAACAGCTACTCTGTACAAACTGTTCACATGAATTAAGGGTGCAGAACCCAGTTCAAACCTGTAAAAACACAAACACGACATCTTTTTCAATTGGCTGCACTTTCTGCAGTCTACTTCATCTTGCTTACTTTACTTGTCTTCTTATTAGACCTTTTAAACCATAAGCTCCTTGGGACAGAGTTCTCATTCTCTTTCCAATTGCACAGAAAATTTGGGCTCCCTCTGTAATCACATCCTACAGTCATCTTACATTACAAACTGGAACTGTCTATTATTTCACAATATGAACGCGGTGATCTTTCAGCAGAAAATGTCTTCAGGTTTTGCATTTATATAGAACCCACCACAGTGGGGTCCTAGGATGGAACTGGGTCTTGTATGCTAAGGCTTAAAGTCATTTACATTGACTTCCACCACTGCTCTGGATTGCTTCTGGGATCCTGCTTAAATGGGCATAGGTATCAGTGCAAATGTCATATGGTTTCTGATTGCATCTTAAGCTGCTACATCTCACCAGGTAGAAAGAGATGTTTATTTTCTGTCACTGCATTTCCTGAGCAACATGAAAAGCTTCTTATTCACAGGCTTTCATTAAAACATTGCAGAAGGCTTATTCTTATCACAGACAAGACCAAGCATATCCAAAGAGATAGCATAGGCACTGCAGTAGATTCACAGATCAGGTTTGACATATTCATTTCTAGCACACAATATATTGCTAGTGGATAGCTTATAGCTTCTTTCTTTATCATTCTCATTATGTAGGCGAACAAATTTCTACCTTAGAAACTTCACTAGAAGCAGCTCCAGCATTCCCCCAGCCTGCAACTGCCATGAAATGTTTTATAACATTTTTCTGCAAGTCTTTTTCACAGAGAGCATTATCAATTCTTGCTTTGCTTTCTCCCTTACTTCCCAAAGAGAACTCGCAGATCCAGCATATGTTATGCATCCTATTCCAAAAAAACATCCAAGGCCAAACAAGTAGGGTTTTGGGTTATTTTTTAAAATGTTTTGAATGTTATTAATTATTTAGAATTTTAGGAACTGTATATTCCTACTTAACAGAGCTCTAAATTAAACCAAGCAGCTGTAACAATGCAGTTGCCTCTGCTGCTGAAGTCTACCAGAAGCACAGGTTTGTTTTCACTGATGCCTACTTCATCAATCTCAGTGGTTTTGCCTACTGCATTAATCTCAGTGGTTTTAGTAGAATGAGAACAATGGACAGGCCTATTTAGGCACATGCTTGTGGTCCAACTTCTATTACAGGAAGATTTTCCAAATTAATTATAGCAGCTAGGATCCACACAGCTTGTTACTACAGCAATAGAATAGCTAATATTCATCACAGAGGCATTGCTAGTCCTCTATGGGATGGGTTAGCCCCGAGTTAGACTTTTCATTTGGAGGTCAGGAAGACACACTTGAGGTGACTCTCCACTGTTTGCAGCCCATCGTTCCTGGGCACAACAATTTTCCCACATTTCCCTTCTGTGTTACTCATTGGGCTGAAAATAACCCTTCCGCACAGAGGTCTGTAGCAAGGGAAACTTGCATCATCCCACCTCATCCCACGAAAGTGTACATAGGAAGCTTGTCCTAAGAAAAGGTATTTTTGATTATTGTTTCTTTCTTCTCTCCCAAATTGGCATGACTGCTTATTTCACAAAATTTTGAAGGGAATGTGGGCAATTGCACTCAAATACTGAATGTGGGCCAGTGTGGACTACAGCTGTGGAAATAAAAATTAAAAAGGAGAAAGGAAGAGATATTAAGGACAAGGTTTTTTTCTCAGTTATACAGTTTGGATACGTATATACAAGCCATACTTCCACAGGAAATCCACTACTTGATCAAACAGTTTTCCTCCAGGAGACCATCTTGGACGTTATATCAGAAAGACTTTGAGATGTGAAGCTAGTACCCTACAGCCCTAGAACAGCACTGAATCGTGTATTTTAAAACACATCAATTTTTGGTACCAGATGCCCTGTACCTGTAGTATTTTTTTCAAGTCATGATGATTCTGACTTCTCCCAAGACTGACCACTTTTTCAGTCTTGCCTTTCTAATAATGTTTCAGAAAACAGGGCAACAAGGTAAAGTCCCACGTACTTCCCATTCAAGTTCAAGAGCTCCAAAATGCACACTAACTAACCAGCAATCTTTGTTAGTCACTGTACATTTGCATATCAACAATACATACTGGCACTTTTCAAGTTTACAATCACTTTCCATGCTTTTCCTGGTAGCAGTGAACAGTCATTTCTTCCGCAGATGACCAAAGCCTGTTAGAAATGGCTTCCCTTCACAGAATCATAGAATGTTCTAGGCTGGAAGGGACCTCTAGAAGTCTAACCTCCCTACAAAGGGACAGCTCTACCTGGGTCACATTGCTCAGATCCTCATCAAGCCTGACTTTAAGTAACTCCAGGGATGGGGCTCCCACCACCTCCCCAGTCAAGCTGTTTCAGCTATCAACCACTGTCCCATTGAAGAACTTTTTTTCTAATATCCAGCCTTGCTCTACAAGTGCAAATATATTATGATGTCTGGCCATTACCAGTCATTTACAAGCACTAATTTAGCAGGCATGAAACAAACTTGGCAGAATTTGGTATCTGTGTAGGAGACAAAGCTCATAATTTCAATTATGGTCCTCATTATTTACTACAATTAAGTTAATTTCTTAATAATGCTAAAGCTCAACTTGTTTAACATAACTAATTAAGCAAGTAACAGAGTATTCCAACCATTAGCAATGTGTTGTTTCTTATGCATCTTATAGTTTACATTTTAGTTAATCGTGTCTGCATCAGACTGGTAGAAAAGCAGAGTAGTTAAACAGCCCAGCTGCAGATGAAACATCTGGGATCACTGGGGATGAAAACAGCGCAGGGTGTGGACACGCAGGCCAAGCCAAGGCAGTGTTGGTGTATTTGCTGTTTGCAGAAAAGACAAGTCACTCACGACGTGAGAAAACGCAAGTAGCTTTGAGATACTCACTGCATTCTGCTAAGACTCAGAAAGGAGAGCAAAGTGGTTTGTAGACAGAGGAGATAAAATGAAATCATTTCTGACCTCCTATTGTTTTTTGCTTGTAGACAGTCCCAAAAATGTGTCATGACTTCAAATAGGCTTATAGTATTTACTGCATAACGGGAAAGTCATCGCTTTTTTGTTGTTTAATATTATGGATTAGTTAGAATGGGAAAGCCTAAATACCTTCGAGCTGAATGACTTCAAGGGGCACAGAAACCCATTCCAGCTGAGAGCAGGCATTGCCCTCCTCCCCACTCTGGCCTGAGGAGCACAAGGGAGACAGATATCCCTGGGTGCTTGGAGCATTGCCATTTAGGGATGCACAAGTGAGAGCACAAGGAAGAGCCAGGGGCAACTGCTCTTCGTGGCACAACTCCAGCCAGCTGGGCAGATCTGGGCAGGCTGAGCAAACCCACCACAGCTGCCTGCCCCCTGGATAGGGGAACTGACAGAGCTGCTGGCAGGACACACTGCTTCCAAAATGCTGTGGCAAAGGTATTTCACTTAAGTGCTTTGGAAATACTAGTCCAGGTTTAGAAAACAGACTGTAAGCTCTCCAGGGCAGGGACCATCTGCCTGTTCTCTACTGAGGATTGGAGCAGTTAAGGCACTGCTACAGAAAAGCAGGGCAAGTAAACATAATGCTATTTTCAGGACTTGAGAACTGCAGGACAAAAATAGATTACTCGACAACAGAGCGACAGGCAAGCAAGGGCTAGTTCCCAGCAATGCAGGGCACTGCGCTACACATACTCTAAGCAAGTACATGCTAGTGTGCTGCTGCCTTCTGACAAGCATCCTTCAGAACTGTCACACCGCCAGTTTCATGCCCACACTAAAGCCATCAACTAAAGCCCACACATACCTACTTGCTCTCCCTGACACAAGGCTCAGAGACTATCAGACAGGCTGGTAATTCATTCAGACTGAACAGGGATTGAACCTCCACTCTGGCTGAATTCTCTGTCACTGAGCTACACATTAAAAAGTTGTCCAGTTATATCCTGCAGTGTCATAAACCACGGTGACAGCACAGCTTTTGAAAAGCTCTGGAAAAGATTTCAGTTACAGTTCCACAGTAAAAAAGGTTACTGGCGCTCAGCTTTTAACATCTACTTATGTTTAAGTTCACAAGCCCTTTTTAGGCTACGCAGTCATAGATCCTCTGTGCCTTCCATTAAAAATACCAGATAATGCTAGGCAAACCAGTAAGAGAGATTTCATATTTTTAAAAATCTCTTTCAATAACTCATTTTTAAAGATCTATTTCAATAACATGCTTACTAGTTGCTGAAAATGCTGCCGTACAATATTTGTGGTAAAACATTTAATAAATGAAAGTAAATAAACATTTAGTTCCTAGAGCAAAGCTGCTCAGCTGCCAAACCTTATTAATCTTTAGTTTATCTAATTATTGCATAAGAACTTCAGATGATTTTTTGTTGCATGATTATAATATGCACAGGAACAGCAAAGGATGGCATGTTATTCAGTAAGTTGCCTTGGCATTGCCCATCGGTAACAGACTGTGTGGCACAGCAATGTAGGCTACCACACTCAGAAAATAAAAGTGAAATAATTCAAATGTCACAGACTCACTGTGGTTGGAAAAGAACCCTGGGATCATCATGTCCAACCATCTACCCTACCTTACAAGTTCAGCCCTAACACTACATCAAATTTGTATTTTTAATATACAGATCAAAATTTTAAATTTCTTTTTCCCCCAGTTCTTATTTTACCCACAGAAAAAGAATGTTGGAAGGGAGCAGCCTGCTCTTTGTCATATCTCTGTTCTTGAGTTTTCCATCTTCAGTCAGGTTTTCAGCATGTCCGTGCTACAGAGATCATGAGATAAATAGGAGAAAATGCTCAGCATGTTTTCAAATAAAATCCTTATATTTTCCATCAGGAGGCACTGAGGTTCAAAATTAATTCTTAATTAAATTTTAGGCTGTGTTGAGAGAGGTCAAGTATTCCATTAGCGTTATGAACATGAGTAGTTTTGTTGAGCTAGGAAGCTACAAATCTCCTTTAGCCATCTTTCCTTGCATTTTGCAAGCTATTAATGAATCATTTTGTCATGTGTAGACTATTATCCATCTGAGGACCATTATATCATGAAAAGGCACAAAAATGTGCTTTTGTTACAGACACAGTAATTACTACAAGTCCTTATTTTCAGGTCTTAGGATAAAAACCACTTTAGCAGATGCATTTCATTAAACCATGCAGCAGCCAAAGGTTTCTCTGAAACTAAGAAGAATAATCATATAATGACAGGACTGGTACCTACAAGTGAAACAAAAAAAATCATTTTCAGATCCTTGTGATCATTTTGCATCATATGAGGATAAGCACTGTCATATATTGATGGCTCTCACATATTAAAGATCATTCATGCTTAAAGAATCATGCTCTTTTTATTAGGGCCATCCACTTATTTCCTAAACCAGAGAAAGAACTCTTCCTTGTGTGTCTCTGTGTAATCTTAAAATCACTTGGTCCCAATGCACATTCCTCAATCCTTGCTGTACTTAGTTCTGTGTCACTTTCAGACATCAGAGGATACTGCCCTATTGATGGGGTAGCAAAGCACAGACCTCACGCAGCATTAAGGCACCCTCTTCACTTTGGGATCCAGTCTAGTATCTAAACACCTTTGGAGATACAAGCTTAAGGATCTTAAGGATCCTACAGGAGCCTAAGGAATTCTACCAGGAAGCAATATGTTGAACATTGGCTGCCAAAGCTCCAAGCTAGACCTTCACCTCTGAAACATCTTTGTTGACCAGAAGCTTGACTCAGCTGCTGAAAAATTGCTTTTAAAAGAAACCAAAACTAGATGAACAACTGGACTGTGGCTTTTACACACCCACAACACATTCTGTTCCACCAGTATTTCTGCCCCAAAAATCCCAATTGAAGTTCATTGAAATCTTACTATTGCTTACAGCAGCTGTTGGATTAAACCCATTAGTAGGAAGGCAAAGCTTTAGAATATAAAATCTCTTTGAAACAGAGACATCCATATGCAGAATTAAATGCTTATCTTTTTATTCAAGTGGTCACAGAGACCGACGTAGTAGTATCACCCTGAAAGGAATACCTGCAATTTTCTCTGTGCAGACTAAGTCTCTGAGCAATATATCTAGCTTAGGAAAATTAAACCAAATGTAATGAATTTTATCACATGGCAGCTGCTCAAATAAAGCAAAGCAAATTTGGCCTAACGGCTAATGGATGAACATACACTGGTCCAACAGAAAAGCCTGTGCAAAAATGTAGCTCTGCTGCCTATTCTGCTACATAGGAAGGTCTTGACCATATCAAAGAACAAAAATCCCATATATCAGTTTCATTTCTACTCACCTACAACAGGCATTCAGAGAATTAACATTACAGTACACAGAAGTTTGCAATAAAATATTTCAGTAAAGTGGTTTTGCTTGTTTGCTTGAATGCAAATCCTAGGCTCTTCTCACTGAAGTTTTACAAGTTCTCACATTTCATCGAGTCAGAACCAGAAGGTGCTGCAAGGGCAACTTTCAAATTGCAGCAAACTGTAAATGTGCAAATGCAGATCTGGCTTTTCTTTACTAGGCTGCTACACCTGGACACAATCAAATCCTCTGATAAACATCCCATCCTCATCTACTGAGCTGAAGGTCGACTTTGACATCCACCTATAGATCCGTGGCAAATGACTTCTCAATTTCTGCACCAGCCTTTGACCTGCAGCGAGTGATGGCAGCATCTCCTGCTAGCACAAGGTGGTCTCAGGCCAGCCATGCTTCAGTTTACCTTTCAGCTCCAAAACCCACTCACTTAGCTATAGTCTGTTAGCCTGCTTATGAGGTAAGCACACTTTGTAAGGTTAGAGGGACTCACTGGTGCACCCCAAGGCTTCTCACTCAATACACACTTTTGTTCTTCAACATTTAACAGGAAATTAAATATTAGCTATTCATTCAGTACTGCATTAAATCCTTCTCCTCCTGTTATCTCTAGCACTGAAAGAGGACATTACTTCAGTCACTCTCCTCCTTTTAGATTGCATTGCAAAAGCCTATCATCCTTGAGTTCTTCCCCATCTTCAACTCTCCACCCTCTCCTTAATTTTTAAATAGAAAACACCCCTCCATTTTCCCAGCTGATTTGGTAACTGAATAGGGCTGATTTGCACTATTAAGACAGAACAACTGTGGAACACCCTCTTCCTTTGAGGAGCAAATTGGAGTTTTCAGCTGGAACCTCTTACAGTTTCAGTGCTTCCTTATCTGCCTTCCTCCACAGTTGCTGATGAGGGCTAAATTCTTGCATTCATCCCAGCAAGTTACACGAGTTTAATCAAGCGGCTGCTTGATATATTTGGTGACAGCAGATCTAGTTACCCTACTGTGATAAAGGGTTGATCAATGTACTGTTATTCTTTCCTCTATCGGCTTTTCTTTCTTTCTTTCCAGCAAGCATCACACTAAAGTATCACAGTCCAAATTTTCTACACTTCAGAAATCACCACCCACTTCTAAATACAAAGACAGTATTTTCCAGCTTCAGGAAATTCCTGCTTCAATCCTAAAATTAATGGTTTTCTAGAAATTATTTTCACAAAACTGGATTGTTACTTCCTTGAACTTTGCACGTTGGCTGCTGCTACTTGGAAGTTTTCCAAGCAGTTCAAAGCAAAAGCCATCTACAATAGCCGCAGAAAGTCTGCTTTAGGGTCTTCCAAAAAAGAGGAAAACAAAACACTGATTTAATCTGTTAACCCACTGTTTTTCAGCCTCTAACAACCTAGACTGTGGTAACACCATGATCTTCAGTCGTACAGCCCCCGTACTGTCTATCCCAGCAAAGGTAGGGTTAGGTAATACAGTATTGCTCCCATCCAACTAGCACAGGAGTCAAACCCATTTTGGCAAGCTTCTGCAAAGGTGTTCAAGACATATTTCCTATGTGCTTTGCCTTTTGTAAAACCATCATAGAGGATGAATATTTTGATTTCAAATTCTTCACATGCAATGCTCTCTGCTGCTACTAGTAAGTCACTCTATTCTACAGCTTGCCTAGGAAATACACCCTCTTTGGCCGTAAAAAGCGAGCTGATAGCTAATAGGATGAGACAGGATAGAACTGCCTGGGTTCTTTCATTTTGGGGCTTGATTGTTTTTTTGAAGGTCTCCTATCCCAATTCACTGAGGATATTATGAAAATGCAATCATTTGAAAGTAAAAGGTTAGATTTCCAGTTGAAGACGAGTCTGTGCTGTCTGTAGTACTTGCCCTACTATTCAGTGTACTGTTACATGTGAAAAACGTGCCTTAAATTTAAAGATCACTCTTTAAAAGTAATTGAAGGATCAGGAAAACAAAACTCCCCTTCAAGCCTTTTGCTTTTACTACCATTTTCTGTCTTGCTAGCAATGTCTTTATCACAGTGTCATTTCTCCTAGGATAGTAATTGCAAAAAAAATGCAGAGATCACTCATCTACAGTAGAAGTCTGGAATGGACACTTAACATTGGAGCTTACCTTTACATTTGGACTATAAAAGAAAATGGCCCATATGGCATAAATAACTTGAAGCAAAATGGGACTTTATGAATTTATAGCAAATGTGGTAAGGATAAAAAGATCTCAAGAGGAAATGCTGGGATAATGGTATTTTAATAGACCTAAGAGAAAAACTGGCTAACCCTTACTGTGAGCAAAGAAAGGCACAAATCAATTACAAAACCTGCCAGTTAAACAGGACAGAACCCAGTTCCAGAAGAGAGTTCATACAGTAAAGTTATTCATTTCAAATGTAAGTGAAAAGACAAAATTCTCAGTGAGACAAAACAGAGAGTAATAAATGAAAATACAAATAAGGACATTTGTTTTAGCTTTTCATAGAATCATTAAGGTTGGAAGAGATCTCCACGATCATCAGATCCAACTGTCAACACAATGCCACCATGCCCACTAAACCATGTTTTCAACCCTTTCTGAACCCCTCCAGGGACAGCAACTCCACCACCTTTCTGCGCAGCCTGTTCCAACACTTGATCACTCTGTCAGTGAAGACATTTTTCCTAATGTCAAAACTAAGTCTCCCTGTTCATCCTGCAAGCCAGGATGACTTTGGCCACCTGGGCACACTGCTTAGCCATGCTGCCAGTTTTTCATCCAGCAAGGATGACCCCTGTGTAAGCCACAAGCCACCAGCTTCTCTAGGAGTTGGCTGAGTGACTGAAACCACCTTTCCCATAGAAAAGCTCACCAGTGACCATGTGGACTTGCACAGTGTAACTTTAGACCAGTTATTTCAGCTGTTGAATTCTGATTTTGCTCCTTGATTATTGCACCAATGAAAAAATACAACATATACTAGACTCAGGACAGGGCTTCGCTCTGATGCGAAGTACCTCTGGATTGTTCAGATGAAGCTCTACATTGCATTACACAACAGGGTCACAGAGACATTGCTGTGCATAGGTACTGGTTGAAAAGAGTCTGTTGGCTGATAAACCAGAAGCTGTGCTGCTACCCAACGAGATCTGGACAGGCTGGAGAGCTCATGAGGGGAACCTCATGAAGTTTTAAGGACTTTATGCATATAGTCCTGCATCTGGAAAAGAATAACACCAACCACCAGTGCAGACGAGGATTTGACCTGCTGGAAAGCAGCTCTGTGGACAAGGACCTTGGAATCTTGGTAAACTGTAAGTTACCCATGGACAGCAATGTGGCCTTGTGGCCAAGAGGGCCAATAGCGTCGTACAGTGCATCAAGAGAATGTGTCCAGCAGGTTGGGGGATGTTCTTCTCTACTCTTCCCTGGTGAGACTGCACATGGAGTACTGTGGCCATTTCTGGGCTCCCCAATTCAAGAGAGACAGGAATCTACCTGAGAGAGTCCAACAAAGAACTATGAGGATGATTAAGGAACTTGAACATCTCCCCTTCAAGGAAAGGCTGAGAGACCTGGGGCTGTTTAGTCTGAAGAAGAGTAAGGCAAGAAGGGATCTTATCAATGTCTATAAAAATCTGAGGAGTGGGTGTCAAGTGGAAGGGACCAGTCTCTTTTTGGTGGTGCCCAGTAATAGGACAAGGAACAGTGGGTGTAAGCTAGAACATAAGATGTTCCACCTGAGTGTGAGGAGAAATGTCTTTACTGTGAGAGTGATGAAGCAGTGCAACAGGCTGCCCAGAGAGGTTGTGGAGTCTCCTTCTCTAAAGACTTATAAAACCTGCCTGGATACATTCATAGAATCTTAAGGGATTGGAAGGGACCTTGAAAGATCTAGTCCAATCCCCCTGACACAGCAGGATCACCTAGACCAAGTCATACAGTCAGTCTGGGTTAGAAGGGACCACAGGATCATCCAGTTCCAGCTCCCTTGCTAGGGTGGGGGGATCCCTGCCCATGGATCAGGCTGGCCAGAGCCCCATCCAGCCCAGCCTTAAACATCTCCAAGGACAGGGCCTCAACCACTTCCCTGGGTAACCCATTCCAGGCTCTCACGGTGAAGAACTTCCTCCTCACATCCACTCTAAATCTACCCATCTCCACTTTGCTCCATTCCCCCTAGTCCTGTCGCTACCTGACATCCTAAAAAGTCCCTCCCCAGCCTCTTTGTAGGCCCCCTTCAGATACTGGAAGGCCACAATAAGGTTACCTGGGAGCCTCCTCTTCTCCAGAGTGAACAGCCCCAACTCTCTCAGTCTATCCTCATAGGAGAGGTGCTCCAGCCCTCTGATCATCCTCGTGGCCCTCCTCTGCACTCACTCCAGCACTTCCACATCCCTCTTTTAATAAGGGCTCCAGAACTGGACGCAGTGCTCGAGGTGGGGTGCCATGAGAGCGAAGTAGAGGGGGAGAATCACCTCCCACGACCTGCTGGCCACACTTCTCCTGATGCAGCCCAGGATCCGGTTTGCCTTCTGGGCCACAAGTGCACACTGCTGGCTCATGCTGAGCTTTTCATCCACAGGCACCCCCAAGTCCCTCTCCTCAGGTCTACTCTCCAGCCAGTCACTGCCCAGCCTGTATTTGTGCTTAGGATTGCCTGTGTGGCCTGGGCTGAGTGGTCCTGCTTTGGCAGAGGAGTTGATCTAGATGACCTCTAGAGTGATCTTTCCAACCTCTGCTATTCTAGGTTCTATTATTCTGTAGCTGTTGTTGGTTAAAGCTCTCTATACATACTGTATTTGGACAAGTGAGTACTTCAGGTGTTTTCCAAACCTGCAGTACCATCTAGTGACATGGCCGTGAGCGGGATTTGAGCTCCACTGCAGTGCTACTTCTGCGTGGTGCAATTATTGAACCAAGTCTTGCAATTCCCACTTTAATAGTTTCTTTCCTGACTGGTTATAAGCTCCACAAAAGAACACACATGATAGAAAACTAGAGCCTAGAATACAAACATTCACAAGCCCAGGCACAAAACACTATCTGCTTGCTTTTTGGCAGACAGGAAAAGAGAAGATTTCAATGAATACACAGATATAAAATACACTGTTTGTAAAACTAGCTTAAAAAAGGAATTCAGTTATTAGTTAGGCACGTATGTTCATCTACTGTCACTACCTAGGTAACTTACTGTATTTTAACTGTAGTAGGAAAACACAAAGCACAACTAATCTAGTAGACTGGAGATAGCTGTTTCCAAGGTACCCAGATCTCAGATGAACCTGCCCTGAGAGGTGTTCATGGAAAATCTAGACAAAAAATAAATTTCTAAGCACATTTCAGTGTCCTCTTGTGTATTGAACACAAATGTTCTTCCAAAAGTGTTCTAATAGTAATTATTACTGACAGTTGAAAGACTATATTTGTTAAAACTTAATTGTTCCAACAGAACACACTATATATTTAGTCTGTAGGCTGCCTTATCTCACCTTTACTGGCAAGGCTGAATGACAAAGGTAATGAGTTTTAAGTATGGTACAAACAGTAAACAAAACACTCAGCTATAAATAAGATCCTTCGTAACAAAATGTTTTAACACCATTTTACACAAAATCCTGTTGCCTTGTGTGGTTTTTTTCCCCCCAAAGCCATTATTCTTAATTTATCATGTGAAGCAGCAGCTAACATTCTCAGCCAGAATGTTCAATACTGATTCCTAATTACAACACCAAATACAACCTAAAAAACCTGAACAATCCCCCCCCAAAAAAAAAACCCACCCCAAAACCAAAACAAACCACCTTTGAACGGGTGTGGAATCTACTGTTTGTTCTGGCTCCAGATTGTGCAGCTTAAAGACTGTAATGATCCATGCATTAAAAGTTGTAATTTTCATGAAATGCAGAGAGAGAATTTATGTGCAATTCTTAGACTAGAGGCATACAAAATTATCTGCAAAGAGTACTCGAAGGAGAGCAGATCATCAGCAAGACAGAAGTGTCAGCAGTTTTGCCTTTTATATTTGCTTAACTATTCAAGTCATGTATCATGTGGGCAGATAAAGGAACTTTTTGAGACAAGCTGTGATCAGAGCCAATTCTGGATAAGCGCCTACCTGGACTTTCCTCAAAAGAGACAGACAAAATAATTATCTGTGACACTATAGAAGATATAGAATAAACATATTGGGCACCACAGTATAAGACAGACATGGAAGTGTTGGAGCAAGTACAGAGAAGGGCAACAAAGCTGGTTAAGGTACTGGAGAATAGGTCTTAACAGATGAGGGTTATAAGTTGTGATTCTTTAGCCTCAAGAAGTGGAGACTGAGAGGAGACCTTATTGCCCTTTACAGCTACTGAAAGGAGGTTGTGCAGAGGCTGATGTTGGCCTCTTCTCTCAAAAAACCAATGGCAGGACAAGAGGAAATGACCATGGGTTACATCAGAGGAAGTTCAGATTAGAAATTAGGAAAAGCATCTTTAGTGGTTAGACATTGCATCAGGCTGTCCAGGGACGTGGTGGAATCACCATCCCTGGAGATGTTCAAAAGGTGACTCAGTCTAGTGGTCGTGGAGGTACTGTGTAGAACATTGAACTTAATGACCTTAGAGGTCATCACCAACCTTAATTATTGTGATTCTGTATAGCAACAAGAAAAAACACCCCTTGTGCCAACTAGTGACTTTGGCTGTTTCAGGAGCTTCAAGGCAGCTGCCCTCTGCATAAGTGAGCAGATGACATCAAAACACCCAGGCATGGACAAGACTTGATGCCACATATCATAAAGTGCTTTCACCTCCGTGCTGCTTGAAAAACACAACACTTTCTAGAAGAATATGGGATCAAACTTGCATGACAGCTATCTAATAAAGGATTGGTCCCTGAATAAATTCCAGTACATGCATGTCCCGTTCTGATGTTAAATCAGGCACAAAACTACAGCACTGTCAGAAATTCTTGTCACTGTTACATTTGTGGTCATTGTATTCAATAGAAAGCCTGCCCTTGTCTTCAACAGGAGGAAACAAATGGAGTAAAGTCAGATTAAGAGCTTTTGAAAACCCTGCCAGCACTGGCACTGTGGTCTGGTTGACTAATGGGCTCCATGAATTTAAGGGTCAGCTCAAACCAAACCTACTCTGCAGCCCCATCTAGTGATGTTTCCTTGGTTTCTCAATAAGCCACCACGGTAAAACAGATTTTAACATCAATTGCATGAGTTATGCATATTGATGTGCTGCACGCAGCTCCAACCAATCACCTCAGAAAAACTTTAACCAGGTTTAGCTATATGAACAAAATCCAATACCTCCATCATCAGAAAGAAATTATTTACTTCATAATCCTTCTACAGGTTGTTAAACCAGAAGTAGTGTCAGAAAGACTGACTCAAAACAGAAACTCAGAAGTCCTATAGTTAAGAAATGGATTGGGCAAAGCAAAAGTAATTGGTTTTATGGCAATATTAATTCAAAACTCACTTGAAAATATATGAAAAAAACATATTGAGACTAGGCTTACTTTATGCTTCAGCTACCACATAAATTATCATTGTATCAGCAATTCTAGGAACTTGGAAAAATAGTGACACACTCAAGACCCTTGCAAATTTCTCCTTCAAGGAGGACTCAAGCAGACGCTTTAAAAACAAAGGAAGCCTTTTTCCACCTTAACATTTTACTGTACATAACGCTTGTTACTGCTGTATCAAAATCACTCAGGATAGCTGCCTTCTGACATGATCACACCACTCCAGTGATGATTTCTAGCAATTAAGAATAAAGAGAAGAGGCAGACAGCCTTAAAATAATTCTCACTTATTTTAGTGACTGCTGCTGTTGCAAGAGATAGAAGTCACAAAATAAAGGTTCAAGCGACTCTCCAAGAGGAGAAAGAGAAGGCAGTGATGCTTGCTGCCTGACTAGTTGAGACAAGGTTTGGTCTATAAACCAAAGTGCATTAACTCCTGAAGGACCATCATAAACCAGTGACTCCTGGCAGCACTGAAACACCTGACAAAATTTTAATTCATTATCAGAAGTATTACATTATCTTCCTTCTTCATTAGCCACGTGCTACATATTTATCGTCTATTAGCTCTTCCTGTTAGATTCTACACTGATCCTATGGATCTGGGACCACAAAGAGGATACACCTAGAAAAAAGTTATCTAAAGTTTGAACCAGGCAATCTCACAGCCTGCTGCAGATGATGGGTAGCAGCTTGCAGAGTCCGAGGATTATTCTCTGCACAGATGCAAAGTTTTGTGATGGATTTTGAGAAAATTCCTCACAGAATTCTGAGAGATAAAGCTAAGGAATTACATGGAGCTGTAATACACATTGTATGTTTCATTAGAAGCTTGTGGAAAGTCTCAAACCATACAAGTTCCAAAGTCATCTAGACTTTCCAGGAAAATAGAGAGATTCAGAAAACAAGAAGAAGGAACAAAGATAGATCCTTTACTGGACCAAGGTTTGCCCTTACCCCTGCTTGCTCACATTATGACTGTGAATACTGACTAAAAGGTATTTTCACTTATCTTCATGAATGCTGTTTTGTAATACAAATGTTTTGACTTTGTTAGGACACAAAAGTGCATATTCTTCCTGTTCCTTTAGTGGAGGTTTTATTTAGCCAATAAAGCACGTAGTCACTCTTCCTGGATAGCTGTCATCCACTTTGTTAATCAGAATGACATCTGCATTTCAACAGTCATTTGTGGAGTGTTCACAGGACCAAGATAAATAATACATGAATAACACTAAACTTCATATCAGTTTGGAAAGAATATGAAATTCCAAAAAAAACCCATCAGATGAATCACTGCCAGGAAGAGAAATTCTAAAAAATTTTAATTCCAAGTTTCCTGCGTGCTCAGAGCCACACTTTCACCTCCTGCTTAGCTCTTCAATAAAATAAGCTCCAGGAGAGGAACACTAGTCTGCTAGAAACAAGCTCTATCACGAACAGTTGTTCTGTAGGGGGGTATCTCATAGCTGGAACGAGTTTTCCACCACTCTTTCCTATCCCACCTGCAAAGACTCCAAATACAAGTAATTGCCACGTGTGATAAGCCTGATCTTTTCTTACCCTTTCCCTTTTACCTCTCAGCATGCCCCCCAGCAGCTACCCTGTGGCAAGGCGACAGTGTCAGTGTTGCCACCTGCACGAGCCTTCCAGGCTGGATGCGGCTCCCTGCGCCATGGCTACTTGCAGTCACAGACGCAGCCAGCTGAATGAGAGCAACCAGAAGGCTCCAAGGAGCTCCAATCCCTGCACTCTCCACTGTTTTTCTCTCACACCACTGCCAGTTAAAAGGAGAGTAATATCCCTGAGTTCAGCCTTGGGTAGAGTGTGGATTCAAAAGGGGCAGATAAGAGCTTATTTAAGCCAAGGCATTTTTCTTTTTCATTCTGTTTCTGGGAGAAGATGCTTTAAGCCTGTAGATGATGGCAGTGGGTGAAGAAACTGAAGAATAGCCACAGAAGTTTCTTTTCTCTAGGGAAAATTCTGTTGGATAACAAATTTAACAGGGAGATGATACCATCCAGGTGTTCAGCCGAGATCTGAACAGCATATTTAATGAATAAAATATTAGCACTACAGAGCACATTTATACTCCTATAAGAAATCTTCTAAGCAAACCAAAACAAACTATGGCAACGAGAAGGCTGTGTACTTGTAAATATTCATGACATTTCCCATAGCACTTTATTTTCATCCTAAAATTGCTCAGGGCCCAAATCATTGTTTGAAGACAGTTGCATTAATTTAAAAAAGAATAAAGGTACAAAGGTCAGTCTCACCATGCACAATCCTCCTTAATTATGAATTTATTATGAGGTTCTTTTTATGAAAAAAGGTAATGCCTGAGTTAATTACAATCCACGCACTGTAATCCACTACAATAAATTAATCCATTGCATGAGTGCCTTGGGAACTGCTGCTCTCTCTAGGTTTTTTTTTTTTTGTCTTTTCTTTTTGGTGAGGCAGATATTTCCATATCATCATAAATGACAGGAAATGCAAGGCCACCTTAATGGATTAATTTATGAGGGAAGAAGGCAACGTAAGGATTGCTGTAGGTGCAAGCTGTAGGATAACTAGGCACAAAGACCTAGTTTAGATTCCTAGCTGTTTCTGAACAAATGCTGAAAAGCAGCACATGGCTGGCAACAGGATCACCCGGTCACAGAACAGGGTACCAACTTCATCAGATACACAGCACCTTATTATGCCCCCTAGATATTATTGTAATATCAGTAAATTTAACAGATCTATTTGAATGACTGTTTTATCTTTTACAATTTGCATACTGAGTGTTTTCTCTCAACAGCAGTTTTCTATTGAACGTTGCAATTTCATTGTATTAAGCATAGAGGTAACCTCACGTCACAAATTACTCAATCTATCTTCTCTTGCCATCAGCTATTTGAAAGCAAGAGTACTACTGATATGCAGTAAAGCCACTGCTGCACTTTCATTTCCTCTTTAGGGGTTTATCTCACACTCAGGAAAACAACATTGTACTATATTAACCAGCCACCTGGGAGGGTGAGGGGGTGCTTATGGAAAATTACCATCCCAGGAGTTAGAACTGCTGTTGCTTTGGAAGCCTTTCTGCAAATATCAGTGTGCAAGACATACACAGGAATCAAACAAGGTAGATGGCTCCCCTAAACATTTCTAGCCAGGTTTTTTTAAGTGAAGTACCCATCAAAGTGATATTGCACAGTCTTCTCAAGCTTTGTAAAGCTGGGCTAAGGATGCTGAACAAGGGGGCAGGCACCACACAGCTTGGTTGTCCCTCCTTTGGTACAAACCAGCTGTGTTGTGAGAACGCACAAAGAGAAGTGCCCAGCACAATCACGCTGCTTTTCTTGAGAACTACTTCCCAGGTTTGGCTTGGATCAATTTAGGAGAACGAAGCATCAGAATTTTAATACCCTTTCTAGTCTTAAAGAGACAGCAAAGAGCACTGCTCTGACCTTTCTAGTGTTCTGCAGTCTGACTCGTTCACAAACCTTACAGCTGTAACACACCACAGAGAGCTGCTGCACAGATAATGCTGACAAAGCACCTCCTAAGGGGCCCAGTGATGAAAGGGACGTGTTCCTGTTCACAAGAACAGTTCCAGGCACAGAAAACCAAAAAACCCCTACAGATTAGTCCAGAATGGAGTTTACCCACACTGGAGTCATGTACTTGAGAGCTGCTTCATTGATTATAGCAACAGCAGAGCCCAGAATGTTTAATAATTCTCAGCTATTTGATGCTGCCATCTAAAGAACTTTGTCATAGCGATCTGTTATTACCCATCAACTTTACTCATCAGACAGCCACTATATGGTGCTTTAGCACAAGAATGAAAGGTTGTTTCACAGAGGGTTTCTTGGTGTGTGGCTTGTGAGTTGGTTTTTGTTTTTGTTGCGTTGCTTTGTGGGAGAGAGGGGAGGAGGAGTTGCTCATTTGGATGTTTTATTTGGTTTAGTGTTTGGCTCCATATCTATTTTTAGAAAACCCAAAACTCATTTGCACCTTTAAGATGAGCAAGAGAAGCTTCCCACCTTGTTGGTGTCAGACTGAACCATTTCAAGGGCACAGCTTAAGTCTCAGAAAGCCCAGACAAGTGACCAAACATTGAGACACCTTGCAGAACGAACTGTGGTCGTTCAGCAGTGTGTGGTCGAGTCAGCAAATTGGAATAGGTGTTCTTAGAAAGGAAACCAGAAACCATCACACTATCACAAGAACGAGATGAATTTCAAAGTCTCAACACCTCAAGCAAAATACTCCCCCAGCTGTGCAAGTGTACTGGACTCCCACATCACCCCAGTTTCTCAAGATCCTTTTCAAACAGACAATATATTCAACTTTTTTCCTGGTTCTTTCAATAAAGTGAGAAAGACAGCAAAGAATTATTTTTTTCCTAATTTCATTCTACACCAAATTTACATTCATGGGAATAAAATCAATTTTTTTTCCTTACCTCTCTCAACATTTCTTTCTTCCAGTGCTTACTTTTCCCCAGCATCCTCCTCTCAACTCTTTGTATGCCCAAGCCAAGCTCCTCTCTTTTTGTGGACTTCTTCCCCTGCTCCATGTGGCCTACAGTGCAGCAGTTAAAAAGGGTCTGGAGGGAGTCCTAGGATGCTCTTTGATCTCATCAACTGCATGCAGCTGAAATATCACCAACCTTAACTGACAGGATGACTTCAACTGCAGATTGTTTTCCCAACCATCCACATAATTACTCTGCAGTAATTAGGAATATTCAAACTGCAAATTTAGAGCAGAGTAAACCGGTCCATGACTAGCACATCACTGGCATAGCAGTTTGTGCAAGCACAGCTACCTTCATCTTAAGCTTAAATCAACAAGATGTACTCCAACCCCTAAAAACACCAAACTAAGAACACCCCAACCCAGCTCCCAGCTTCCCCCAGAAAACTGCAACGGAACTCAGCACCAAAAAGAGATGACCACACACAGCTGTTTCACTGTTAAACCCCAGCTGATTTTCCTTGAACCAAAACCAGGGTGTGACCAGCAAGCACCTTCATGACTCACTGAAAAGAAGAGCATCAGTGTGGCTGAATGTGAACAGTAACAGTCCACGCATGTGGTTAAGGCAGAAACTATTTTCTTACAACAAGGGGGTTCAAGTACAGCTTGAAAATACTCCACATTGCAGAAGAGTTGCTCAGACTGACATTATTTAGCCCAAAGTCATCTAACAGGTTAGTCTGCAGTTACAGCTCTTACTCATATGCTGCAATATTCCCACCCTACAATACAATAAATTAATATAGTTGCTATTAAAACAAAAAAGTAGGAATTGCAGAGGGTTTTCTTATTTTCTCTATATCCACTGTAAGTTCCAGTGGCTCAATATCTTCCTTATTTACATCCTGGTACCTATAGTGATGCCCAAATAGTCCACTCATTTCATAACTTACAATTTGTATTATCTGGACACATCTCTTAGGGAGTATTTTAAAATCAAGAAAATCTTACTAACAGTATTTCCTCCAATTACAATCTCTTTTCCACACTCCAAATAACTTTTACAATATTCAGACTACTCTACGCTGAGAAGCTGTTGCTTTACAGCAGACGCCAGACCTGTCTTGGAATCTCTCAGAGGGGCAGGGAAATGTCTGTAGATCAGTTCAGGCTGTATTGTTCTGTTCTCAAACCAAACCTTCACTGAGAGTCACTGTCATCACTTCAGTAGTTCTCAACGTTGTGGGGGATTTGGTTTTGCTTTTTGTTTAGTTTGGCTTAGTTTTGTTTAGTTGGGCTTAGTTTTGTCTAGTTGGGCTTAGTTTTGTCTAGTTTGGCTTAGTTTTGTTTAGTTTGGCTTAGTTTTGTCTAGTTTGGCTTAGTTTTATCTAGTTTGGCTTTGTTTTGTTTGGTTTGTTTAGGTTTTGTTTAGTTGCTTGGGTCTTTTTAGAGCAAATGGCTCTTCATGTACATGTGTAGTGCTTGCAGGAAGAGCTGCTGATAGAGGTTTGCAAATGTCACCAAAAAGTGCAAGAAAGTAGTGCATCCTACTGTGACAAAAAATCATCTTTAATAAACAGAACAGCCTGAGTTGTTGGGCTGCACATTCCAAATCTTCCCACATTGTCAGCTGAATGCAAGTACTTGCTCAAGGGGAAACAAAACATTTCTGTTCAACGCTTCATTTTTGCGTTCTGAGACAAAGACAATCCAATATCATTTTGAAAGGTCATGATCTTGTCGTGTGTACATACACCCACACCATGCTTTCTACTTTAGTAGTTGTGTGCTCTGAGAAATCTGTTTAATGGGCAGCTCAGCTGTCCTCTTCAGCAGCAATCCCCATGGCCATTAAGGGCAGGAAAATACTAATACTGTCATCCTACCTAAACAACGCGGCTCGGAAGGCTTGAATTGCTTCATGTATTGCAGGCCTGCAGCAATGAAAACAGAAGCATGCCAGGGCACACAGGGACACTGTTCTGTGAAGACAGTCTGATGGAATTGAGACTGTTCAGCCTGGAGAAAAGACTCAGGGGGGGATCCTACTGCAAACTTCTATTATCTGAAGGGGCTACAGGAAAGCCGGAGAGGGACTTTTTACAAGGGACGTTAGTGACAGGACAAGGGAGATGGTTTCAAGCTAAAAGAGAGCAGATTTAGATCTGATCTGAGGAAGAAATTCCTCCCTGTGAGGGTGCTGAGACACTGGAACAGGTTGCCCAAGGAGGTCGTGGCTGCTCCATCCCTGAAAGTGTTCAAGGCCAGGTTGGATGGGTCCCTACACGAACTGGGATAGTTAGAGGTGCCCCTTCCAACCCAAACAATCCTATGATTGTTTACACCACTTTTCAGGCATTAATACACCTTTTGATAATGCAGAATTCTGAATGATTTTATTAGGAACACACAGAAGAAAAGTGCTGACAGTCTGCGGGATAAAAAAACCCAAACATGGGTATGAATTAACTAAAACCCCCAAAGTGCTAAACTGTTCAAAAGAACAATAAAACCTAAGTTATTATATAACAACACATTTCTAATCAAAGCTTGATATTTGGTGAACAGTTGGGTTTGGATTGTCTGTCTGTTTCATATTTTTATGAAAGCACCCACTATGATCTTTTACAGGGATTTGTTCTTTCTTTACAATTTCTTGCCTGTGCACAGATGACTTATTCCAGATGAAGTGATAGCAGTTTTAATTTCAGGGGCTCCTAAAATGATCTCCACTCCTGAAACAGCCATGTGTCTGAGTTTACACCTTCCTACTCGCAAGAACTCAGAACATGGAAAAGGATGAAATACGTGTTTCATGCCTTTATTCTTCCTAAGCCACCAAACCCAGATTTATTCAACCACCTCACAAGATTACTCAGTCCACAATACTGACACACACCAGTAAAGTTGAAAGATTTCCTTCTACATCAGGTCAGTGAATGTGTAAAAGATCTCTGCAACTCCTCATTACAGCTTAAATACTGTTAAGTTAACCATATGACTCAGCTTCTGAATTGGACTCAAAGTTCTGCCTGTAGCTGCTAACATACTTCCAGAAACTTCTCCAGCCAAGTCAGTGGAAAGACCTGAAGTCACACTCTACTACATGTGTGTATTTCACCACCAGCTGGTATCACCATGCACCTTAAATTTAAGGTACTTTAAGTCTAGCAAGTCACTGGGAAAATATGGTTCATGTGTAGAAATTATAAGCCCTGACACTGCATTGGTTCCACATCAATATGAGAAGGAGCTTCTTCACAGTGAGGGTTTCAGAGCACTGGAAGGGGCTGCCCAGCTGGGCTGTGGAGTCTCCTTCTCTGGAGATGTTTAAGACCAGCCTGGATGTGTTCCTGTGTAACTGGGTCTAGGTGATCCTGCTGTGTCAGGGGGATTGGACTGGATGATCTTTTGAGGTCCCTTCCCATCCCTAATGATTCTATGATTGCACATACAGTCATCTGACTGGCCTTACTTTCATGTAAAAAAAATCTCCATAAAGATACACCTCCAAGTTCATTCTTTACTGCCTTTATATGTTATCTTCACATCCTTTTTGTACATAGTACCAACACCAACAGCCACAACAATGGATTTATTTTACGGTGAAGAAAAATTCACTCTGAGTGTCATGATAGCTATTGCTTGTACTTGGAATCACACTTTTCCACTTCAGGACAGGTTGGCTGTGTGCACTGAGGATTACTAACTTGCTTTTGTGCACGAGAGGTATCAAAAACCCACTGCTTAAGAAGAAGGATGTAGGAAGGGAGAGAGGCTGGTTTATTTTCTCAAACACTCATCCACAAGGCAAGCTGTACTTCCTTCTAGGAACTGTAAAGGATATTCCTTCTAGGATATTTAAAGAGCCACCTGATTAAATCCTTAGGGCCATCAGCATCTCATTTTTGAGAACTCAAGAGAAATGGCTACAGTACAATTAAATTAAATGTGAAGAATGACGTGTGGCAGACCTGTGGAAAAAGAACCAGGTCATTACAGAGAAATAGCAGAACAAATAATGACTGGGTTTCACTGCTTGGAAGACAAAATATAGGAAACAGCAAGCAGGATTTATCACAAGGACTTATCAAGTTCATCTAATCTCCTCCTGCAGTCAGGTAACATCCTTTATAAAAATAGCATAGGAATAATATTTTATCTACATCTTCACAAAAAAAAAAACAACACTGAGCTGTATCAGAGTTACAACATCAGAACTTCTGTCAAAGAAAACAACAGTTTCTGGGCACAAGCCTTTAAGTGGAGATACCAGCAATTTCCTACCCAAGAGAAGAGTAGCCTACAGCAGTGAATACTTCAGATCAGTCCTACAAAGTGCCATAATGACATGGGTGATTAACTAATTATTTTGATTATTCAGTTTGCAAAATTTACCAAAGCTGGAAGGGTGAGAAAATAGAGTGGAAACTGACACTGAGGAAAGTGCATGATTGCACTAGGATACATAAAAATCTGCTTCAGAGAAAACAGCCTTTACATCTGTGTCGTCTAACAAGAGCATCTTTCCTCAAGTGTGGCAAAAGTAATCAGAATTAATAACGAAAATTAAAAAAACCCCTAGAAGATCATCAGGAATATCATAGGCTTGTTTGATCCTTTAGTGAAAAGTGCAGTATCAGATGGACTGAAGGTCCCTTCTTAGCCCCGAAATACCATGACCTCATGTTTTGTTCCCTGTTGCCCATCTAACAATCTTTTTAATAGCCTTACATCTTCTTCCCCTCCAGGTGCCTTGTTTCATCTCCGGTATCAGTTTCACCACATTTGTGAGTTAATATCTTTGTCATATTAGCATAGCAATTTTTAGAAGAGCATCAGTAGTTTACTGCCTAGAACCCTCAAACATAACAACCATTCATTTTCTAGCTTTTTAAAAGCTCAAGTACAGAACAGCTAGAGTCCAGCCTGCTGTGATCAGTATTGCATCATTTGCCCAATATTAACAGTAAGGCAGAAGAAATCTAAATTATCCTGTTTCCCTTTTAAAATTTGTTTCCCCCACTTCTGATCATAGCAGCAACAGAAGTTGCTGGAAGTGTCTGGAGATTGAACACTGGCTTGGCCTCTCAGCATCCAACTGAAATCCTCATGTTGCCATATATGGAGACTAAAATTGGAGGTTGTAATGTGTGGAAAAGCCCAGCTGAGCTTTAGCAGTAAAGAATATGGATGCCTACCCAAGAGTGACAAGCAGGAAAACTTAGCTTCACTACATTTACAGCCCTCTGAAAAAGCCACATGTGTAGGATTCACGCATCCCAAACATTTTACTCCATCTTTTGTGCCCTATTTAGGACCAATATTAACTTCTGTGCAAGACTATTTACAGGATGAGTGACAAAGCCTATCAATCACCAATAAAATAGGTTGCAGGAAAAAAGTGCACCAAACATAAACACAGACACAATGGTATTATGCTTAGATAACAAAGAGATAATATCAGCTATCACTTTATAGTGAGGAAATTAAAAGCATCCTAAAAATAAGAAGGTAAATAAAATGAAAGAATAAGGTTTTGGATATCAAAACTTCTATGAACATTAAACAGTGTTTTAACTGTGTCTCACTAATCACCTATTTCTTGAGAACACTTACTAATCAAGCTGTCATAACTCCCAACTGGTGAAGCAGTTCAGCAGTTACAAAGCATTTTCTGTGTTTTAAGATAACTCTTCAGCATTTCTAACATCTCAGGAGGCTGGTATCAGTTACACTGCAAATTGGTCACCTAAAATACCAACTCTTACTTCAGACTGTTTTCATGATTCCTACAGAACAGATTATAACCCTTTGGGAACACATGGGCAGTTGTTTAATGCTGATAAAACCCATCTGAATGAAGAGCAGGGAAAACAAAAAGGCTCATCAAAAGGTACCCCTGACCACCGAGCAGAGACAAGTGCTGCCCAGCCTGAGCAGATCCTTCCCAGTCTGTAACTTAAAAGGTTTGTGCAATAGTAAGTTTCCAGTTTTCACTGACAGGAATAAGCTGCTTTTACCAAAATGAGATCATATAGCTTTGCGCCTATACACCTCACAAAAATGAAGATGTCTAGTAGTTAAATGTCTTTTCCTGAAGACGTGTCTGCTATAATTTCCCCAATTTCTTCTTTAATGGTTTTTTTTTTTTTTAGTTTTTAAAAATCAGACTTCAGTCATTATCTACTTGTACTGTACTAAAATTACTAAAACTGATTGCAGTAGTTCTCTGTTGTCCTGTAACTTGTCCGTACAACATATAGAAAGAGGGGTCACGGTGCTGTAAGACCCCTAGTAAAGTTAAAATAGCTGCAACTATGTAATTAAAACCACATAAATTTTATGACATGAAATATTCATCCACTAAAGCTTATAGCATCATTAGGAAAACAATGAGGAAGTAAACATTCAAAAATGCTTAAGGATCTGACCAAGATAAGTGTTCAGTTCCAAGAGAACACCTTTAGATCAAAGGGTTTCCCCTTTTTGTTGAAGTACATTGGAATGCTTGACCACTTCATGCCCAAACACATTTAAAACCAATTCAGCCTCTAATACTCTTTGATGACTTTCTGTATTTCCACAGAAAGAATCCTGCAATATTACAAATGCTATAGAGGCTGGGTATTGAATTTCCTCCCCCCTTCCCTCTCAATAACATCAGCATGATTGCCATTGTGCTTATATGCCATAGTATATGAGTATGAGTGAGTATGTTGCTTTTTTGCTAAGGAAAAACAGGAACAGACTGATGCAGTTGCTTGCATTCAAACAAACAAGATCAATTTTTATCCTGCTTGAGGGACAATATTATTTTGCTAGTCAGTGGGAAGATTAAATTATTTAAAACAAAGTTCAGCATTTAGTGACAATAAATGTGTGCTGTGTGTAAGCACACAACTACGCTAAGCCTAGATGCAACAATTTCCCATAACAAAGTTAGAAGACATTTTGTGAAGACTCAAATCTCTAACGATTGTCCTCTCCCATCTTCCTTGTTAAAAATCTACACTGAGTACCAGAGACCTTAACAAGTGAGTGGTTTACATTGAGCATTTATAGACGCCCAATGTGAGTTACCATCTTCCCTGTACCACCACTTGCTATGGAGCTGGGTAAGTAGTACACACACAAGCAACTGGACTGGGTAAATGCTACTTCAGCATTGCCAAATACCATCTTCTTCTCTGTAGCAGTAACTACTGTTCAAAGTGATGGTGTGAAGAGATTCTCCTAAATGGTCATAAAAATAAAATCAGGTGGGAAGAAAACGAGGAAACAGGAAACAGTGGAGTGTAATTCAGAAGTCAATGGTCATTCCACATTATATATAGCTTGTACAGGTCAAGCTTGCTCTAATTGTTTTTCCTTTCAAATAGCTTGGTGCATGCCTCTCCTTCAGTGATGCAAGTGGCACAGCTACCATTTACAATTGAACTGCTGTCAGCACTGGAAGCAGTTTTTTCTAGATGGCTGCCAACAGAAAGCAATTTTAACTTTGATTTCATCGTGTTTGTTACACTAGAAGTAGCATTTGCTTCCATGCAACTGAATTAGCAGTAACACTACAGTTGCTTCAGGAAACCCACTCGACGTTTGTAACTCAGACCAGTTCCTTTGAAATGCCTAGAACTGCTCCCTAAACTGATTAGCACATGTAAGAAAATTTGCAGGCAGCTGGACTATGTTACCACTTAAAAGCACCAGACACCAAACTCTCACTTGGCAGTTATAAACAGAAAAATGCCTTTAAGTTATTTAAGGAATTCACTGACTCTTCAGGTATACAGAGCAACTGCCTGTAAAGCATTTAAACACTTTTAATTATCACTTTGCTGTACACGTGTATAGCCACTGGAAACACCCTGTCTAAACCAGGGGATCTCTATAATGTTGCACTAAAAGAATTCATCTACATGCTACCAACATCAGGATTATAGCTTAGGAGTTCTCAGAATGTAGTCCAAATTAGACCAGTGGACTGCAGCATTTCAGACAGCTACTGCACAATGACTTGACTGCTGAAACTCATGAACTTACATGCAAAAGTCTAATAATTCAGCATATTCTATTGACTATGTGAGCGCATGCACATTGCTTTAAGCAGCAAGCCCTCAAGACTGAGGTTGGAAGAAAAAGCAGGGCTTTGATGCTTTAGAAGTGTAGGGCTGGTATTGTACTCTCATGCTAAATTTAGGCAGTATGAATTTTGGATTACGTAAATAATTCCCAGAAACATTACTATCTGACGAGTATCAGAACAGCAGACAGCTGGAGCATCATGTTTTTAAACTGAAAATCATCCAGTACTGGAAGGTGATTTTCCTGTTGAAAGATAAGGCAGGATTGGACGTGGCACTTGGTGCCATGGTCTAGCCTTGAGCTCTGTGGTAACAGGTTGGACTTAATGATCTATGAGGTCTCTTCCGACCTTGGTAATACTGTGATACTGTGTGATACTGTGATACAAGCCAACATATCATGCCAGGCAGTGTGAAAATAATGTAAGAAAGAGTTACTGGAGAAAATTAGGTCTTTTCTGATAATAAAAACTTTCCTTGTCTTACAGGGACACTTGACAACCAAATGACAAGTAGGCATTTAACTAGCAAGTGTTTGACAAATGGGTTTTGTATATTATAATTATATTTATGAAAGGCAATTACTTGGTTTCAGTGCCAAATAGGATATATTTCAGGGAATTTTCAACAAAGTGTTCCCTAATCTAGTGTGAATGGCCAACAGACAGCTGGTGGTCTTTTGTATATTTAAAATTAGAAGATCATCTGCCACTTCTCACTTTAACATTTGAAGCAGTAAAAGTGCACGAGTGTCACAGCTGAAGCAGAATTGGTACATTTAGGCAACTGTACTACAACTTAAATATTTATGTTACAGCCATAAAGAGGGGAAAACATGCAGAACCTAAAATTTGGAAAACTGAAAGTTTGTGAAGCCATGGTTTATCATCTGGGTGTCTAGTGAGCTTGGCTTTGTCCAACATAACAGCAGCAAATGCCACATACTGATTCCATGCGCTATGCATACCTTTCCTACCACTCAGATCCAGCATTCATTTCTCCTGAGTTCAACGTCTCCTACCTCTTGAGATACTGCACAACACTACTGAGGACTAGAAAGGACAGCAGGACAGATTTTGCCCTAGTGGAATATGGAGATGGTTTCACATCTCTTTCTGGTAGACACATTAGACATGCACAACTCTGCTCTGATCCTGCAGGTTTAAACTACACACATGACCACAAGTAAGCTACTTGTGGTAACTCAGTGGGAGCAAGAGACACTACTGCAGGATGACTGCAGAGATTTGCACTATATTTCAAAATCTCTGTAAAAAAAACCCCAAAAACAAACTAGAAACCAGAAAAAACCCTCAAGGAAGCAATTTGCACCCTAACTTACCATTCAACATTTGACTCCTCATCACTCTGCTCATAATCTTCAAAACCCTTTGTAGCAGCCCGGCATGTAGGGATTGTGTTAGCACGAGACATACTCCAGTACAGCTGTATATGACCAAGCAGTTGCCTAAACTGGAACAGCAATGGTTACTTAGAGATTGTCAGCAGTCTTTGCAGTGCCTGATGCCTATTTTTCCTCTCAGTAAACTATACTTCTTATTCTCACACATTTACAGCTGACATTAACGTGGACATGGCCATATGAGACCTGAAAAGGATGTGCTGACTAGTTTATAGGTTTAAGTAAGTTGTGTCATCCTTTAGAGATACTGATAAATATAATCTATATAAATACAAGTGTCATGATAAAGTCACAGTCTAGTGCATTAGAAAGCACTTACTAACCTGTTAGGTTTTGTCTAGTGCATTAGCTAAAATGACACCATCGTTATTCATCTTGCTAATTTTAATTGTCTTTGTTCCTTTCTCTACAAAGTTTTCAGGAACCCAAACAGTACTGGATTCAATGTGTAATTCAATGTGTAATCACTTATAACTAACTGCAAAATCAGATCTGTGACATTATGCTTGCCAAAATAAAATTGTGTCTGGTATGTGAAGTACACAAGGAACATTAGACCTTCACAGCAATGACCCATAGTTTCTAGTGCTGACAAAAATCACTATGGCCACATATCATCTCAAAACGAAGAGATTTTCCTTTGCAATTTCTTCTGCCTTTACTACATCACCCTTCTTGGTGGGAGCAGACTGCATAGAACCAACGCAGAAACTCTAAAGGCAAAAGAAGCAAAAATCGTTGCCTTTATTTGTTCACATGTGACCCTTTGGCATTTACACACCCACCCTGCAAATACTGGAACTCCCACTCAGCCAGAAAAGAATTCTTGCCTCGTCTTCACCTCACACCTAACACATTCCAGGAAGTAATGGCACCTACAGGCTGCCCAAGAGAGATTAAGGTGCGTGCCACCTCACCACCTAACACCTCTCAGTCAGCAAGTGAAGAGGGCAAGAAAGCTAATTGGTTATGAGACAAGATGCTTTGTGGTATTTTTAGCAGAGCCCCAACATCTGCTGCATTCATCGTGTTTAATATATATCCTTCCCCAAACTCTCGTCACTCTAAACAAGCACTTCTAGCCCTTTCTCATCACTTTACAAAAAACTTTGAACAGCAAGTCATAAGCTTTGAAAAAATTTGCATCTTAGATGGTCCTCTGTAACTGTGAGCAGATCAAGATCTTTCAAGAGGAGTGACATCAACTCACCCTTTAAAGTTATTTTAAAGCAAAAAGCTTTATCAGCAGCAGCTCTACATCACTGGAAGCTAACATTTTGTGCCTATACCCTTTGACACAGACCAGCATGGTCCACACACTCAAGAGAAACTGAGCTTTGGAATTCTAACTATGTGGTAGAAAGCAGATTTCTGCCTAGCTGAAATAAAAACATAAGAAAACAACATGAAGGTATCACCACCTTGATTTGACCAGCATTTCCACTTGAGTATTTCAGCATACCAGTCCCTAACAAAGGACAGTATCAGACAAGGCATCTTAATCCAAACCAAATGCTCTCTCAGAAGCACAAACTTCATCTCACAGAATCACAGAACACCTTCCAAGGACAATCTTTTACACTTGGACTTTCTGCTGCGTACTTGTGTGTCACCTGGACAAGATAGCTCTGAAGCAAACACTACTAACAGATGAGGGATTGTAATACTGTCTACCTAGTTTTGAGTAGTGTCCATCTACACGCTCTTCTGTGATGCAATTTTCAGTATGTTCGTGGCTAACATCCAAGTTACATTTTCCCTTAGCTATTAAGAATTTCCAGAAATAAAGTATTAAAGTAACCTGTGTAAAACTTGCCTTTGGATTGTAAATTTTAATTAATTGTTAAACTCAAAGACCACTTCATCACATCAGTACTTAAAATGTCTTTGACAGTAAAGCTATAGTCAGAAAAATCACTACAAAAACAACTCTGTTCTCAATGTGTCACACTGCATATCTGTTCCACCAGTGAAGTTTCCCCAATGATGAACAACAGGTAAAACTACCATATTTTAAGAAATCCAAATTCTTATATTATTCAACAAAAATAATAAATGTAAAGGGTCTCTTTGGACATTGCTGCTGTATTTTCCTCAACCTGATTTTAATGAAAATATTACAGAAAGAATTCTGATGTCTATGTGTCATGATTATATCTGTCTATTTCTGTTTTCAGTAACGCTGGGGCAGGGGAAAGTAGCACCATCTAACTTCCAACTTACATGATAAAGATCAATAGCCTACACAACAACAAAAACTGTCCCTTATCTCCCAGTTCTCAGCCACTGTGGTTTATCCAATTAATTGCTGTACTGTTTGTCCACTGTAGCTATTTCAAGGCAAAAAAGATGTCATAGAATCATAGAATCATTATGGTTGGAAAGGACCTGAAGGATCAAGTCCAACCTTCATCCCAACATCTCCCTAACCACTAGACCATGGCCTCAAGTGCTCTATCTGCTTGTTCTTTGAATGTCTCCAGGGGTGGCAATTCCACCACCTCCCTTGGGCAGCCTGTTCCAGTACTCAACCACTCTCTCTCAGTAAAGAATTTTTTCTCTAATATCCAATGTAAACCTCCCCTGATGCAACTTGAGGCCATGTCCTATCATTAGTAATTTGGGAGAATATCCTCTTTCCCTAACAAGCCTAGACATTGACCTGAAGACTAAACCCCAGGCGAGCATACTACCGAGGTGAACACACTGTTCCAGATTCCTTCCTGCCTGCCTGTGCTTCCACACGTTACCTGTGGTTCTGAAAACCTGAATTAGCAAAATTATTCTCAGAAATTGGAAGTTTTGGAACTTGTTCTTCTATTTTGCATTTATGAGCACAAAATTATCTTTGTTAGTGTCCTATAAGCAGGAAAAGATATAAAATTAAACATTGCTTATTCTCCTCCTAATGTTAAATATTTTACTTCCGTTTCTTGCCACTGAGGGAAGCAAAAAGGAAGAGGAGTCAATTTCTAAGACATTTTGAAGCAAAATCTGCAAAGAAGTCTGAAAGCTTTCAAAAACTAAAATTGACCACCCTCCATCCTGCTGGGATCATATGTTTCTTTAAAGCCCTTTGTAAAATTGATCAAAGTTTTTCCTGATCTGCAAAATAGTTAGACTTGCCCTAACCACACTCAAGCACTAGTTACTTTCCCACAGCCCAAACAGAACTGCATGTGTTTTAGAAGGAAGCGGGCAGTGAAGCACATCTTCCCTTGGCATGCATGTTCCAAATAGTTAGGCACTTCCACGGAGAATTTTCAGCACCTGTCAGAGACAGCAACATGATGTGAGTTTACCTAATTAATCCTTTGAAGGCTTGAACAATTTAGACTTAATTTGACTAACTAAGCTGTAACAGGTTATAGTGCAAACCATAAGGTGTTGCTTATAATACAAAGGACACCCTCATCCTCATGTTTGCCATGTACTACCCATGTTACAACCAACCAGTAACACTTCAGAAGTGGAAGAACACCAACTTGCAGTTCACAGAGCACTGGAACAGACTCCCCAGGGAGGTCGTGGAGTGTCCTTCTCTGGGGACTTTCAAGGCCGCCTGGATGCATTCCTCTGTGATCTGTGTTAGATAGTTTTGTCCTGCTCTGGCAGGGGGGTTGGACTCGATGATCTCTTGGGTCCCTTCCAACCCCTAACATCCTATGATATACCCCTGCTCATTAACCTTGCCTATTGGAAGAAACCTCTTCTTTGCCCTTCTTTTCTTGACCTCTTCCAACGTCCCTTTTTAAACAAGCAAATCTGGCTTTTGTCTCTGAGAAGCTAGAAACACCAATTTCCACCAAAACCTAGAAGGTTAGCATTTAATCCAGAACATCTGGCAAATGAAGTAGCAGGTGAAACTAGGGGAGGGAGGAGGACGCACTGGAAGTATAGCAATGGCAGCAGTGGAATTAATGGCAAGTTACCATCATTGAATGCTTAGTGCTACCCTGTTATCTCATGAGAACGTAAAACACTAGCCAGATTCTCCACTAGTTTGTCCTTGGTTAGATACTGATTTCAACACATTCAAAACCTTTTCAATTCCACCAGATTTAACCAGCTATTCAAAGACCGCAACAAAGGCCACAGCATGCATCTTAGTCTCTATTACTGTAACCCCAACTATCATAGGTCATAAGCTCCATCAGGGGAGGTTTAGACTTGACATTAGGAAAAGATTTTTCACTGAAAGAGTGATCTGGTTTTGGAATGCGCTGCCCGCAGATGTGGTTGAGTCACTGTCCCTGGAGGTGTTCAAGGTTAGGCTGGATGAGGTGCTGAGTGGCATGATCTAGATGTTAGATGTTAGGTTTACTTGGTTGATTTGGATTTAGGTTGGACTGGATGACCTTTAAGGTCTTTTCCAACCTCATCATTACTGTGATACTATTAACATCGCTTCTATGAAGCCAAGACTTGTGAAGTATTGATCACTTCCACTGTCTACTGTACATTTAAATAATGAGTCCTATACTTGTGCTTCAGGAGAGGGCAGATCTTCATGATCCTTTATCATCTCTACAGCTATAGATTTTGTCATTATTGTATTTGCCTTGTGTTACACTGGACTAAGATTGTATTTTTGATTTATACTAGCAGACGGGCAATTTACTCTGCTGTTTATAGTTGTTTCGGTGGGAGTAATGTATAGGAGATATGTACTGAGGATATATATTTGTTTTCTTTAGAGAACAAAGATATTTAGCAATTTTAACAGAAGAGGAAACAGTGCAAACTGCAGAAAACAGGGTGAAGAGCTACGCTGTTACACACTCACAAGTCTTGAATACTACTGACTTTCCTTAGGGCAACTGCCCTGGCTCTCAGAGTTTAATCACTGAATGGTGATGGTTTGAGGGGACTTCTGGAAACCATCTACTCCAACCCCTCCTGCCAAAAGCAGGAGGGCAGTATGATCACCCAGGGCAGATCATACTGGAAGGCATCCAGTCAAGTTTTGAAAGCCTCTTCAGAAGACATCGTAACCTGTCTGCAGAAGTTGACACCAGGATGCTCCAAGCACTAAAAAAAAAATCTTATTGACATTCAAGTGGCAAAACTACAGTCTAATACACAGACAGCACAAGCATCGAATTAGAAAGATGCCTACAAATCCCACATAATCTGCTTAAAGCATCACAGAGGTGCAAGAGTATCACAAAACACAAGAAGAATTACCCTGTGAGTCAGGGATCCCATCGGCTAGCACTGCGTTTTACGGCTTTGAGGTCTGTTGAGGATCTGCCCTTTACTAATCTCATATTTCTCTATGGGCTGATATGATGTGAAAGTTTCTATTGACCTAACTCTCAGCTTGAAAACTGAACTGAAATTTAACTCTAAAGAAAACATTCATTTTGCCCTGGACCTAGTGCTTGCTGGAAATCCTCCCCATTATAAAAACAATGATGAAAATGAAGGTGTGAGTACAGAAACCAAGACATTCTGGCAACTGTATAGCAAAGGGTACTTTCAAAATATTACTGCTTCTGCAAATAGAGTCTGAGCAGCTGTTGCAAATTTCAAACAGATGAACAAACATGTCTTTACTCTAGCAGACAGGTCACAGGTATTTGTCTTCTGTATTTTTATGTCCAGACTGTTACTAATTATCCGAGTCCTGAACGTGAGCAAGAGCCTGTTAAAGCTACTACAATAATTTTAGTGTAAGTTTTGCAAAAGACACAGTTGTCTCCTGTAAGATTTAAGTTTGTTCTTTGTTGCTTAAGTGTTCTGCTAAACTGCAGCCTACCTGATAGCAATCAGAAATGGACATTACTTCCATCGATCCACTACCTCCAGCAGCATGAGCTTTTGTTCATTTCAGAGGTAAGGCTATTTAGGAAGCAATTTAACGAAGATGCTGATGAAGGGCAGAACCATAAAGCTGGGATTTCATGTGTTACTGTAGTAAAGCAGGCCAACGTGACACTCTGTTTTAACTGACCTAAACACTTCCTGCTGTACTGATGTAGGAATGCACACTCCCGCCAGAGCCAAATATTTAGAGAATTCCTTCAGCCTGTGGCTTCAAAACTGCATCTTTTGTTGTTAATTTTTCCTTCAGTAAAAATAATTCCTCCAGAGACTTGCTCAAGTGAGAAAAGCTCACTCGGGAGCAAGCCTGTGCAGAGCTCTCATGCTCATGGCTGAAAAGCTTTGTTAACTCCTGCTTCAGTCAGCAAAGATGTAGAAATGCCACTGTTCAAGGAAAAAAGTCTCTATACAGTTAAGAGTGAAAGTAGGAAGAGTATTCTAGGCAAGTCTGCAGAGAAGACATGCTTATTTATTTACCTACTCCCTCAAGACCAAGTAGACATTTTCCTGCCACAAGAAATTAAGGGTTACTGCTTCAAAAAAAAAAAATCCCTCTAAAAGAAGGTAGCACCTCCCTTGTGCAGCACCCTCCACAAGTACAAATGTTTTCCAGCAGTACAACCGTTTTCCTAGACGCAGAGAGGAGCACGCTTCATACCACTGAACCACTCTGGGAACGAATCGGTCACTGCGCCATTCTTTTCTGTAGTCAGGTACCTAGTCTGGGAGGAACAGGATCCAACAGAACTTCTCATTCATACAGTAAAGTATCATTAACATCAGACTATAATGTATTTACAGGATGCAACACAACACTGAAAGAAGAGTTGCTTCTTCCCTCACTTGATCCAGTGTTTCTCTGTGCCCCACCCCAGAACAGCACTACCCTCCAAAAGGCCAGAAAAAAGAACAGTTTTAACCACACACAGGCCCATCTTCTGAAGTTGTGCTGAACCTGCCTATCACAGAATTGCTCACAGAGCAGCCTTGTCTTATAGTGAGGTTTTTATGTTGGAATTTCTTTTCAAGAGGCACCTGGCTGTGCTGTTTTGGAAGTCAGGAAAAAAAGGTTCAGTAGTAAAGGAAAACCTTTTCCTGCTGGAAAGCTGATGATTATTATACCAATGCACCACATTAAATAATACAAGAGTTTACCAGCCTCAGGAGTGCAAGCTGAAAATACCTAACGCTGACTTCAAGCATCAATTGTCCTTCGTCTGGAATAGAAGAGGTCTTTGTTACGTTGACGAACCTGCAAAATGTATGTTCTCCATTCCTAGTTGCAATGTGTTATCTTACAAAACATAAATCTGTGCAGCACAGCAAAGCAAAGCAAGTCTTGTTCAAAAATAGTAACATCCTTCAAAACCGTGATTTAAAATATGCTCTCCCTATTGTAGCCAAGCGCAAGATAGGAAGGGAACTGTCCTCCTAGATCAGTTAAATTGTTATGTAGATGTAGGGCCAAAATTGCCATGCAAAGCCCAGAGCATGGTCTGAGGCTCATACACACAGGGGAGAAGAAGAATTAACACTGATGGTTCTTGAGCCGAAAGAAGGGCATGCACGGCTGCTCCCCACACCAGCTGTAAGCCCAAAGCTGACCTGGAATTTGGCATTCTGTAGCCCTGTGGTTTATCTTTGCAGAATGGGAGGTGCAGAGCCCAGAGCTCCAACTACAAGGACTAGGCTGCCCCCAAGGTGTTTTGTCCAAAAGCTCAAGCCGAGAGTAGTCTGAAGTGTTCAGATAATCTCTTCAGTCACATGTGGAGTAAAAATGCACAATAGTTATCAAATACCTTTGTTCTTTACTTAAAAGGAGAAGTGAAAGCACATAATGCAGTAACTGCACCTAAATTATGCATTTCCCACAGGAAGGTATCAAGAGATCTGTCCCCAAAATGTTGGTTTGCCCACACAGCAGCCAGTTCCGTAGGTGCTTCTCTTTGATTAGAGAATCATCAGGATTTCATTTTAGTATCAGAGAATGGTAGGGGTTGGAAGGGACCTCTGGAGATCATCTAGTCTAGTCCAATCTCATATAGAGTGGGTTACATACAAACATTTTACCCCAAATACCACTCCTCCACACAGACAGGTTTTACTTCCTACCCTACAGACAAATCAATGAGGGAAGGTGCATAACTCTACCAACCACTGTCCTGTTGTGCAAATACACACCTTTCAAGTATTTTCAGCATAGCTTTCATAGAATCCTTAGAGATTGGAAGGGACTTCGAAAGATCATCTAGTCCAATCCCCCTGCCACAGCAGGATCACCCAGACCAAGTCATACAGTCAGTCTGGGTTAGAAAGGACCACAGGATCATCCAGTTCTGACTCCCCTACCATGGGCAGGGACACCCCACCCTAGATCAGGCTGGCCAGAGCATCATCCATCTGAAGACACCTGAAATGTGTGCATCAGAATGCAAATATCTCAAATTAAGCTCAACGTATTTCAACTGAAGGAAAACCTTACCTTTATTTGTCGAGATCTGATTATATTTACACTTTTCAAACTGCTTGTATGAACTGGAAAGAAATCTTTCTTCTCTCTTCACAAATACTGTTCACTAATTGTAAACCTTTCTCTTATTTCAATACTTGAAAAATACAAACCAAGTTATCACTCAATTTTGAAACTCAGATCTGATAAATTATAACCAGCTTTCTGTTACGTAGTGTCGCTGGTGGGAAAACAATATAAATATACAACACAGGCTTTGATATTTGCAGCTCTTCCCACACAGCTTTCAGAAGAAATCACCCGTTTTCCTCTCCCAAGTATTTTGATATTGCACACTATGATATTTCACAGGTAGAACTGTGCACAAACAATATTAGTGGCTAATTTATAAGTTTGGGTATTTAGTTTGAACATAATTATAGTCTCTGCTTTTGAATAGAATTTAGTGTGTGTTTGCTCACTAGGAAAAGGACAGCCAAAATCCCTGAATGAATATTCTACTGAGTAGAAGTAAACTTATTGCTGCCCACACAATTCCTAATGAGGCTCACATGTAACTCCTACTTACAACAAAGAAATGAAGGAACGTTTTGAGAGAGGTTATGTGTGATGATACTCCCAACTTTGAACCACTTTGAATCAATTCACAGGCTAAGTTAAGAGTCACAGTTGCTAAACACGTCTTTCTGTCATGAGATGGTGTTTCTGACATTAGGAAATTATAACTATAACCTTTGTATTTATGTGCAGCCAGAACAAATGGATTTAGAACTTCTTTTCTCCAAGACAACCTACTTTATATTTTAACTTGCTGGAGGTAAATTATTACTATGGAGTAAGTGCATTGTGCTGAAAACTACTAAATCACTGACTTAACAGAAAGATTTTTGGTTTTTCTTCTCTTTTTGGATAAAGCTTAACCTTTGTATGCATTTAAAACCAAATGTATCTGGCTCTAAATATTTTATAGTGTGTATTAAGCACTGCTTGGGGTTCATGTCCCTTTAGACTCCCACACAGTCCATTACACCGTGCCAAGTAATTTGCCCAGAGTAATGAGTTCTGTAGTAGCCTCATGAACACAGTATTGAATTGCTACTGCTGCAGGCAAGCATTTGATCTGATCTAAAGTACAGTGGGGGAACAGTCAGGCAGTTTGCTACTCATCCTATTTGTACTGTAAGTAGCACAGACGTGAATGTTCTTTAACTAATAGGTGGTGGTCAGTATATGACCCGTAGAAACTAATCCAAATTTACAGACCAGAGTTGACAAACTCATCCTTTTAAATACTCAGTATCAATAGGGCTATAAAGTGTAACCTAGTAGATAATTAGACCAAAAAAAAAAGAAAATAAATCAAGGAGTATTGATGACATGTAAAAGAAATTAGAAAAATCTATCGTTTTCCAGCAACTAATACCTTCAAACAGAAGACCAGAGGAAAATGAATAAAAACTGAACAATTAATTCAGATAATACTATGCTTTATTAACCTCATGTCTCTGTGTTTCTGTAGTGTTTCCTTATATTGATCACATTTACCAAAACAATCTATGTTATGAGGAATGTAGTTTTTCCCTTGAGAGCTGGTGTCTAGCTTTTTTAGCTGCTTCTGTTTAGATATGCATGAAATATACTCGACTGAAAAGTTTAAGATTGTGTTGATCACTGAGGTTCTCTTATAATCCACAAACACTATTTTTCTAGCAGACAGCTTGATTTATAGTGAAAAAATAGCTGTTCAGAATAATTTAAAAAAGTGATTCTCCAATTTTTAATCTTACATCTGTAGTATATTCTGTACAAAAGTTTTGAGGGTTCTGCTATGTTCAGAATGAATTAAATCCAACTCTGAATATAATATTAGTGACATTGTGATTACCTGGTGGTTATTGCAGTGCAGGAGGAAGTGCCTAAGCCCATTCGTGAAATTCTGTAGACCCAAAACTGAAGCTCTAAAAACCTTGACTCTACTGACCATGGCTCATTCACTGTTTTTGTGGGCAGGAGCTGTTCATAGGAGAAAAAGGGAAGCTCTTAAACAATAGTACAAATGTTGCTTCTACTTACTGTTGGTGGAAATCTCATTTTACAGTGTTGGTCTGGTGCCAGCTAGAGCATGAATTAGATGCCTTTTGTCTAACTGTGCAGCTACATGGGCCACTTTTTTTCTCATACTGCCTTTGTCCAAAAATGCTTCCAACTCTGCCCTTTGGACACATGCCTTACCATGACCCCTGCTGTATTCTTTTTCCAAAATGAAATGTGGGCATCCCAGGCTTGCTGACCAGCTGTGCTGCAAATGCATCTGAAGCATTTTGATTTTCTTTGAAACAAGCAATTGTATGGCAAACAATGCTAATACCAAATTTCTGGGCCAAATAAAAATTCACTTTTTATTACTCTCTGTTTTAAAAAAATGAACTATTTTAAAGCAGATGGTAAACTCACACTGCAAATGAAGCATACTGCTCCTATTGTTTTGTAATGGAATTCAGAAGACTCTGTATCTGTACTGTCTTCTATCTTGACTAGCTTTTTATTTGCGTAGTCTCCCCCAGTGATGCTGTTATCAAGTGGATCAAAGTAATTAATGGAATAAGACTATATGGTAATGAAGCCTCTGTGAAAGGAAAGCCAAAAAAATTCGTTGTGGGTATTAAATGCCTGAGAGGACAGAAAGAGACACACAGGTTTTTTTTAATAGAAATGCTGTATATTGCTGCTGGTCACAGTGGTTGTGTAAGTGTTGTGTGATATAAGTATGGCTCTAAAGAAAATGCTGGGAATCTTGTGCTGGTAGCTGTATTATGTAAGTGTATTGTCAGATAAAGTGACTCAAGAAGTAGCTCTCTTTTTGAAAACAAAAAGAAAAAAGGAGAAGAAATTTATGAGTTTGGTTCAGGAATTCTCCTCTGGAGGCATAATATAGTGCTTAAAATAATGAGAATCCCTCCTTGGAGGGATATCTCTTACTAAGAAAGAACTATAGTCTAAAATTGCAATGCTAGAAACACTGCCCTAGAGAAAGTTACAGTACAATGATGAAGGACTGACATTCATTTCTGTAACATAAGAAAAATTCTACCTCTGCTCTAAACCAATGCCATTATCAATCTGGGAACCTTTATGCCCTAAAGACAGATCCTACTACAGCACCCCATGCTAACTCTACAACTGCAAGAACCTGGACATGACAGTAGAAACACAATCTCCTGAAAGAGAGGATTTCCTCTTCTGAGAGCTAATGAAGACCTGTGTCGTTTAACAAAGATCACTGCAGCCCTCACCATCAACATTCTGAAGGTTGCTTTGTTTCACAGAAACATTACAACACCTATCACTGCATTCTGCAGTGCAGAGCAGACTTTGTGATGATTTAGAAAACCATTCATTCTGAAGGACAGTATGAAAGGCTAACTTGCTATTAGTTGCATTTGAGATTCCTCTACTAGGAGAAGGCTCTCATCCAGAAATGATGAATGCACAGGTCATGATGATTTACACTAGAAGTCAGCTGAGGAAGCTACCTTGATATCAGAACTAATGGCATCATTCCTTTTCTAAATTGAGATACTATCTGCAGAAAGGTTTGACCCTAAGCAAGAACTTTATCATTTTACCTTATCACATCAATAAGTCACACTACTTTATCGACCATCAGTGGGTTCACAGAATTGAAAATATTATTGTAGGACAACAGTTAGCTGTTAACAGGCTCAAATTAAGAGATTCTATATTTAAGTATATATTAGAAAGCCACAGTTATTTAACAGGAATAAAATCTATAGCATCCTTGGGTATCTTGATGATATGTCTGAAATTTCTCTGTTGTGTCATCACTACTTGGCCAAAAAAACCCAAGTGTTTTGCAAATTTTCTTCTGTCACATTTGTTCTATGAATAAATTGGAATTATACATGAATTTTATATTAACCTTGTGGTCATATGACCCAAAGCTCAAATACTTGTGTAGTTCTGATATTGGAAGATTGCTTAGGGTGACTCCATGTACATTACCATGGGTGACAGTGATGAAAAGAAGTTATACTGAAAGGAGCTGAACTTATGGAAAGGAGAATTACTAGAGGTCACAGTGGTGTTCCCTGGAGACTGATCTTGGGATTTGACACAAAATTAGAAGGCCTTATAAATACCAAGGACCATGAGATAGAATGTAATACTGTAAGGTGAAGGAGTTTGTAGCTTCTTTTGCTATATAATTGTACATTCATAAACTTGAAATTATGACAGAAAAAAAAATCTAGATTATTGCTCAAAAAAAAGCAATACCTGATTATGAATTGGTGCAGCTGTGAAGAAGGTGAATGCAATACTAAATTGGATGACATGAAGCATTTTTGTTAGTAACAAGTGAATATTAATACTGGGAAACAAGGCTATGGTAAAGACATATTTCTATCTTGTATAGTTCTGACTGTCCTTGATCCATATCCAGGAACATGAGTGAAACACAAATATGAAGGGTTACTGCTCTAAGAATTAGTTGTTTAAGCTACTTAAATAGAAAGTCAGGGGTGGACATAAGCACTGTGATGATCTCCTAGAGTAAATACTGAGCAATAAATGACAGAAGTATAGTAGAAACAAAAGGTTGGGAGGTAGGATGGGTGCATTGGTGCTCTCTGAGGTAATAAAGAATCCTGACTGGTGAGACACTGGAGAGACACAGGCCACTGAGTGCTGATGAACTCTCCTGTTTCCCTTTTGGTTTTGATTTTGTGGGGTTTCTTTATACCACCTTACAATGTATTAATACAGCATTTATAGCATGTTTTAATTACAAGCATACAGAAGTGCATCATGTAGATTCCTTCATACTGGGTATTTATAATGTAGTTGCTACTGACTGAAAAGGAAATGACTCAGTGTTCCACATGTTCTCAGTACTCTCTTTCACCTTTGTGGTCTAAAGCAATGAGGATGATGAACGAAGTAGAACATCTCCCTTATGAGGAAAGGCTGAGGGGGCTGGGTCTCTTTAGCTTAGAGAAGAGGGGAGTGATGGGTGATCCCATTAATGTCTATAAATATGTGAGGGGTGGGTGTCAGTAGGGTAGAACCAGGTTCTTCTCAATGTGGATTCTCCTTCTCTGGAGACATTTAAAACCCACCTGGATATGGTCCTGTGCAACTTGGTCTAGGTGATCCTGCTGTGGCAGGGGGATAGGACTAGCTTATCTTTTGAGATCCCTTCCAATCCCTGATGCTCTGTGATTCTATATTTCTAGTTTGTGTTTTAAACAGTGTCACAAAATAGTTGAGATTGAAAAGATAGTTCAGTGAGTTTTCAGCTCAACTGACTGTTCCGAGTCTAAGTAGATGCACAAACCTTTAGAAATACAGTTACCAAGGAAATACTTTTTCTTCTTTTTTTTTTCCCCCCTTACAGGCAATAACAGACCATTCTTGTTCGGTTATATATTTGTGATCTTCCTCAAGGTGATAATTGCATCTCTAGGTTTCTAAATCTTCATCAGTTTGCATGCAGTTACTTGATCATCCACATGATCTCACAAAAATTAGAAAGTCTTTACATTTGTGAAAGGGGAAACTCTTGCTAATCACTACTTTGATTCCTCTTCCAGTCCTTTTCCAGTCCACTGCTAAACATCCATGCCCAATTTATACAGCACAGACATAATGCCAAGTCATTCACTCTTTGATATTGCAGAAGCACTTCTCAGACATACAATTACCTTAGGCCACCCTGATGTGGGCAAACCCGTCCAGGCCAATATGGAGCTGTGCTTGCATTTGGACCTTAGTAGGTATTTGGCTCAAGTCACTCCCTAGTGTACATCTTATTTACATATTTATATTCTTTCCTTTTAATTCATTCAGAGAATCCCCAAGAAAATAAGAAAATGCATTGGGTACTAAGGATTAGTGGTGTTCTAATTAATGAGAAACTATCAAATAGATGTGGTAATTGCAATGCTCTCTGGGACAAAGTATTTAATGGGACAATTCAAAGTACATCTAGGGTATTTAATCTCTTGGAACGCATTTTACATCTGCTTTATTACAAATAAAATGTGAAGGCTCAAGCATTGGTGTTACTTTCAATGCTCAGGAAATAGAGCTCATCATTATCTCCATAAAGCAGAAATGTATTTAAATACTTTGCATTCTACATACAGCAACAACACAAATCCAGCAGGAGCCTAAAATAAAAAAATAAAACTACAAAGTAATACAGCTAAAAGACAGTAAAATGTTATATGTATAAAATTTTGAGCACATAAAAATAAATGTCCCTTTCCTGTCTAAGAAAAACAAAAAAACCCAACAAACTGCTTTTCTGTTTCAGGGAAAACAGCAGTCCTTGCCAGAAGAATAAATCAGGCAGTAGAAGACAAAAACTATTATAGACTCTCTGTGTGAAAAAGTGACCTCACTGAAATTGGCTTTAGTATTGTGCATGAATGCCCGATGGCTTGAAACAGATCCAGTGTAGTCAGCCTTATCTTCTTCAATGGGAGATGTTATGAAACATGCTAGTTGTAAGGTCAACACTACAAGGTCAAAAGCAAGTGTGGTCTTGTCCTATGTACTGCATTTTTAGATGCAAGCTAAACAAGGGGAAAATAAGGTACTATGTCACCTACAGAGTAGCTAGGGATAGTTATGTAACAGAAGGTGGAGAAAAAGCAAAAAGTAAAATGATTGATTCAGCTAATAACTGAAATCAAGAGAGCATGAATTTGTGCCCCCAAAGCTCCACATGGCATTTTAGCTCCTGACGCTCTGTTTTAGCCAGGTCTGCCTCTTACAGTCTTTTCAAATAGCAGAAGTCGTTGCAAACGATTGTATTCAACATGGTAAAGTCACTTGTACTTCAGTTCCTCTCCAGTGTTGTATGCTGGACTGGCACTGTGAGTCGGGCATGACCAAATTAGTTAAAGACTGATGGACCAAGATGCAGCGGTTTGCCTTTAGATGCTAAAGGCTGCAGAGGAAATTCTTATTCTTTCTTCTTGCAGCACCTGCATTCTTATGCGAACAGTAGTGCAAAGACCCACCTAAACTAATGATTTTTTCATTTTTAGCAATCTCCCTTCCCAGCACCTACTTAATTGCAGCCCGGTACCCACTGGTACTGGGGAGTATTTCCAATTGCATTATTAAAAAAAAAGGGAAAATGCAATTTCCAACTGCATTATAAGAAAAGGGGGGGAAGGATAAGGTGAAAGAAAAGTCATTAATTGTTTCCCTACCGCTCTATTAAGGACTAGAAAAACAGAAAAAACTATGAAACAAGGGGAAACAAGGGGAGAGAAAGCAAGACACTCCAATCACATAACGTAAAGCTTCAGTGAAAATGACAAAATGCAGCATAACAAACATGTCTTTGGGAGAAAATTTTGCTCTGTCCTTGTTGACAGAAATTTGCACCCACTTTGGCATACCAGAATGATCCTTGACAATGTCCCCACATGAAGAATTCCCACGATTAAGAGAAGCTAGTCCATGTAACAGAAGAAACTTTTTAAAGTATTCATTAGAGGAGTTCCACATGCCAACGTATGGCTTTGACAACGCCATAGGAAGCCTAATCAAAAGAATATTTTTCTTTTTCCAGTTTTCATCTAATATGGACAAACATCTGCACCAGACTGCAGAGAAGTGCCAGTTGAATTTTCAGGGCCCATGAATTAACAATTTGTGAAGGATGTAAAGAATTGTACAGAGTGCTAGTCTTCAGAGACATACTGCATAAAGCATCAGTTCTCCTACAGAAACCCAAGTCCTTACTTTAATGATGTGCATATGGGTCATGGCTTTTTCCAAGCTCCTTCTTCCTTTCCAGGTGCTGAGTAGCCCATGCTACCCCACATCTATTAAAAGAACTGCAGCACAACTGCAATTTCGATGTGCAAATTCTTGTTCTGCAATGCCCAGTTCTGTGCTACTTGTGCTCTGAGTCTACTCAGACTCAGCATGGCAGATTAACGTGAACAACACATGATTTATCTGCACAAGGGCCCCTTTTTCCCCAGAACATTCAAAATTGTAAAGCATTCCCTGCTATAAATGACATATATCATCTCTCAGGTAGAAAGCTTGTGCACTAAATTTGCTCAGAGCAGGTTACTCTCACTTTCCATTGTCCTTCTCAAATATTTACAAGGATAAAGGGTTATTTGAAATGTAGGGTCAGGATACATGAAAACATGAAGGTAGAAACAAGGTGAACATGCTTCAGTGTATTTTTACGCATCATGTTGCCTAAATGACTTTCCTAGGATTCTAAGCTAAGGCCACTCCAAGGACTTGTCATTACCTGTTACGAAGGAAAAGACAAAATTAGTCACAACACAGCAGAGCATAAAACCTCTAAAACCAAAAGAATCTAGCTGGAATTCAGTCACCCTTGCTCCTCTAAAAGATTACCACTGTTGAATTCAGTGAGGCTAGACATGCACACTAGCCTCAGGCTTGTCAATCTGTCAGAAAACAATGCTAGTCTCCAGTGCTATTTTGCATTTGGATATCAAAGAAATCATGAAATGGTTTTCAAGGCCTGAAAAAGCTATTCATGTTCTGAAGCTTCTAAAATGGTAGGCAGATGCTATTAATTATAACATTTATCCAGGAAAAGTAAATAAATAGGTGTAGGGTTTGAAGGAAGAGTTACAGTCCAGCACATTGGAAACTCTCCTGTGCTAAGTGCTTGGTGCGCAATAAAAAGCCTCACTTCTCAGATCAGCAGTGTCTTCCATCTTGAGAACAACTTATAAGAACTACCTAACCTTTCCAGCATCACAGTACCACAGTCTCCAAGTCCCAACGAAATTCAGTTGCCTCACTCAGAGCTCTGACTCAATTATGAGACTGTAATGTCTGGCTATCAGTGCTTCCTCCCCACTGGAAAAACACACTCTTCTTTTCTGGTTTAACTTGGCTGTTTAACAAGACGTAGATCCTTGGAAAATACTGATGGCAATATGACCCTAAGAGTAGGTCATAAGACTAAGAGGAGAAAGAAATGTATTGTGCAACAGAATCATAAATGATCAATGTAGTAATTATTCCTATCTCCTTCTTGATGGAGTGGCTGCAAAAAGGTTCCTCAAAATAAAACGCCATGATGCTAAAACCTTGCTTTCCTGTTTGAAGGTTTTGTTTCCTTGGACTATTGCCAGAAGTCCAAGCCAGCAGGCAGAATGAAAGTGAAAAGTAACCTGGAAAGCAAACAACAAAATGAAATTTGACATCATATTAATATGTCATCTGTTGCTTTAGGGTGCAGGTGGTTCTTTAATTTCTAAAACACCACTGACAGCACATGTGTCTACCTTCTCCCACCACCCTCAGATTTAAAGAAAATAAATTCATGAACACAAGCATGGTTTTGAGCATAGCAAGCCCAGAGTTGTGCAAACATTTTACATTCATTCTGAATGACCAAACTGTTTTGGAAATACTGCAAGTACAGACCAACACCAGCTGCCCCTAAGCAGAATGTAAAATCTCTGCAAAACTGTGAAAGAAAACGTTTGGATGTGAGTACAATATGATTTCCAAAAATGAAGTCTTCCAGATAGACAAGACAGAAGATTCTTAACCGGAAATGCTGTTCTTTATGTCCATCTTTTTTAAAAGACCCTATTCATCCATAAGAGGCATAAACATTTACTTAAACAAAAATCCGTTTGTTTAGCGTTCACCGAATCACAGAATCATTTTTATTTGAAAAGACTGTGAAGATCCTCACATCCAACCATTAACCCAGCACTGCCAAGTCACCACTAAATCATGTCCCTCAGTATCACATCCCCAAGTGATGTAAACATCTCCAGGCATGGGGACTACACCACTTCCCGGGGCAGCCTGTTCCAATACTTGACAACCCTTTAGTTGAAGAAACGTTTTCTAATATCCAACCAAAACTGCCCCTGGCACAACTTGAGGTCATTTACTCCTGTCATATTGCTTTCTACTTGGGAAACAGGCCCTCACCCAGCTGAAATATGTCCTGTTAATATTTCCCTCCACAAGATATTGAGTTTCCCTTTCAGCACTATTATGTGTCTTGTTGCCCTTCAAATATTTCAGGTTCATGCTCTCATCTGCCCTTTCTTTCACCAGCACATTACTGTCTGTTCATCTCCTCTTGCCATCCCTCACATTCTGCTGAGGTAGTTCTCTCCTGTTTCTTCCAGACTGACATCACAGGACAGATGCTTTATTCCAAGGTGTTCTGCCAGAAAATAAATTTGCATATAGGAACAGAGCTGCTTTTCCAATTTCTCCTGTGTGTTGGAGCATGTTTAATGTCTCTCAGTCTTGGGATGGTGTAGCTGCAAAGCCATCAGCAGAACTGGTGCTAATCATGTTCGATTAAGACGACACCTTCAGAGAATCTAGATAACAGTATTTAACGAGCTTGTGTGAATCATATGTGGAACATATCAGTGGCTTACAGCTTGTCTAAATTTTTCAGAGAGACCTCAAAAATATATCCCTCCTTGCAGACTTCACTTTCCTTGCATTTGGATCAAATCAGCCCTATTTCAGACAACTCAGTTACCTTACAAACATTTTTATGTTATCAAGGAGGATGCTGGTTGATCTGTACTCTCATCATTCCTGTTGTTTACAAGCGGATGCATTTTTGCCCATCCACCACATGCTTCACTCCCCACGACCGGACAGTTCTGTGCTTTTCAAAAGGCATCAGGCAGACAGGCTTTTATTGATGTCGCAACGCCTTATCAGCCTCAAGAGTATTCATCCACAGCTAAGCCTCAACAGAGGAAACTAAAAGCACCAAAACCTCAATTCGAGAAGACTAGAAAAAGAAGTGTCATCGTCTCCTGCATCCACCAGTTCAAGTACATCATTTCTAATTGTTCAAATGCAAGGCATAAAATACCCATCCAAAGCCACAACGGTGTTGGCACTCCCCTGTATGCCTAAGACCATGCACAAACAAGGGCGATGCAGATGTGCCTATCATTTGTATATAGCTCTGGGAGTCTGGATGTGCACATCAGAAGCAGATTTGTTGGGCTGTGACTATGTGCTCTGCACAGTAAGAACAAATGAATCTTCGGTTGGATTGACTAAAATTGTAATTGTATAGTCTCTGTGATCCAAAGAACGAGAGCTCATTTTTCACAGTGAAACACTTAGCAATTGGACAGACTCAAACTGTCTGCCTCATAGCATTTGTAACTGTTCTTTCACATTGCCACATAAATCAAAGGCAGGTATTTTGACTCTTCTGTGCCTAATGCAGCCAAATAGGAAGCAACACGAGAAAAGAGAACATTGCTGGTTGAATTTAGAACAGCTTATCAGAATAAAAAACCTAGTGAATTTAAAATATTCACCTTTTCACAAAATCCTAATGATTCTATGATTCTATCTTCGTTATAAAAAGTACAAGAAAATATACAATTAACAATTAGGTTGTTTAAACTATACCAATATTCAATTTTTATTACCACATAATAAAGGAATAAGGGAAGATCAACAAACTTTACAATAATAAGGTGGGGGGGAAAGCTGACATAGAAATAGCATGATGACTGCAGGCAGCAGCAAGGGCGCCCTTCCCCAAATGCTATTTTATTGAGGTTTTTGGGTGATCTGGGGGTTCCTGACCGGGAAAACTCACGGGAAGCAAGGAGCCAGCCGCTAGGGTTGAGTTTTCTAGTGGGGGAAGCTGGGCAAGCACCGTGGGAGGTGGGGGTGTGGGGGGGGAATGGTAACAACGTATCAGCAGAGGAACACCAGGCTCCAGGCTTCAGTCACAACTGCACGTGCAGGTGGGAACCCAACCAGAGGTCCCCCAACAAGATGAGGTTGTGCAAGTAACAGGCTGCCAAAAACGCAGCGGTTTGAAGGTCATTAGGGACAGTCAGCAAGGCTTCACAAAGGGAAAGTCTTGCTTGACCAACTTGATAACCTTTTCTGAGGGCATAACCAGGTGGATGGGTGATGGCAGAGCAGTGGATGGGGTCTATCTTGACTTGAGTAAACCATTTGACACAGTCTCACACAGCATCCTCGCAGCCAAACTGAGGCAGTGTGGTCTAGATGATGGGGTAGTGAGGTGGATGGTGAACTGGCTGGAGATAGAAGCCAGAGAGTAGTGGTCATTGGGACAGAATCTAGTTGGAGGCCTGTATGTAGTGGAGTGCCCCAGGGGATTGGTGCTAGGACCAGTCCCGTTCAATCATTGGTGACTTGGATGAGGGATTAGGGTGCACTGTCAGCAAGTTTGCTGATGACACCGACACCCCAGCAGACTCTGTTGTCATTCAGCAAGATGTGGATAGGCTGGAGAGCTCTGTACTGGTGAGACCACATCTGGAGTATTGTGTCCGGTTGTGGGTCCCTCAGTTCAAGAGGGATGTAGAGCTGCTGGAGGGAGTTCAGCGTAGGGCAACGAGGATGATGAAGGAGGTGGAGCACCTCTCCTGTGAGGAGAGGCTGAGGGAGCTGGGTCTCTTTAGCTTGGAGAAGAGAAGACTGAGGGGTGACCTCATTAATGTCTATAAATATGTGAAGGGTGGGTGTCAGGAGGATGGAGCCGGGCTCTTCTCAATATCATCTAGTGATAGGATGAGGGGCAATGGTTGTAAGCTGGAACACAGGAGGTTCCACATCAATATCAGAAGGAACTTCTTCCCAGTGAGGGTGACAGAGCACTGGAACAGGCTTCCCAGGAAGGTTGTGGAGTCTCCTTCTCTGGAGATGTTTAAGACCTGCCTGGATGTGTTCCTGTGTGATTTGGTCTAGGTGATTGTACTGTGGCAGAGGGATTGGACTGGATGATCTTTTGAGGTCCCTTCCAATCCCTAATGATTTTATGATTGGCTAATTTCAAACTTAGAAAGTGGGCAGGGAGACCTGAACTATCCTCACTTACTTGTTTCCATTTCTGTAAAAGGGGTTCATAAGACCAAGAATTGAAAACCCTTCAATTTCCACATTTAATAAGGTTTTCAGGCCACCAAAACTAGAACAGTTTTGGAAGCAAGTTTACAGTCAATTATTGTTACGGAGAAACATCAACCATGCATGCTAATAACCTGTGAAACACCCACACTTCTGCTAGATGTCTTACACAATTCTACTCGTTCATGGGCTAAGAATTCTGTGTCAATTTACACTGCTGCTCCTCAGAAAACCTGCAAGTACTTATCACTGAGTGACAACTACTCTCCTACCCTCCGCCCCCCCCAAAAATAAACAAATGAAGTAAGAAAGCTCAGACACTCAGAAGAAAGAATCCTTTTTCCTGTAGTCATGTGTTCTTAGGAGACTGCTCAGACAGCTATTGTGAGTGACATCTAGTACATCAAGGTTGATAAGGAACTGAAGCCAGGGCAAGTTCAGCTACAAAATGTAAGACAGAAGGACTCAAGAGGGGATTTGTATTGCCCAAGACTTAAACCTCACTGTTCAAACTCATTGTGTTATGCAATTAATAAGTTACATTTATCTCTCATTACCAATTCTGTTCTCTAAACTATTTATTTGCAGTTCAAAAGGGCACGCAGAGAAGAGGTTAGAAAAATATCAGGGACATCTGTGGAACACAGCTCAGCTGCCTGCCAGCACAGCCCTGTCTGTATGACACAGATCACGCTAAGTCTCCACATCCATTTTTGTCACAAAATATGTTAAAATTAAGTCAGCATATGGGCAAACAAAAATAGGGCACTGCAGATGAAAAGCATGTATGCCCTCCAAGTTCACATACAACGCTAGTAACTGCAACTGCTGTTTCAGTCGTCAGCAGCTACATCTGCTGCTCCAGTGGCACCTACACAGAGAGCCATCGCCATTTAGCCAGTTTATTCCCGTTCTGTGGAATCACTTGCACTAGGTATCAGTCCTTGATTCTGAGTCATCTTTAGCAAAGCCACTCGCGCAGCTCCCCACAGCTCTTATCTGAAGTGACAAAGCAAACAGAAATTGTATCCCACAATTAATGCACCATTAATGCATCTACAGCAGTTGGACACAGTTTTATCCAATTAGTGACAGAACAAACATAGTTTCCAATGAAAATCAGTGCTATAGTTAATCACTTCCTCTATTTCACATTGTTTTTTGTTTAGACACAAGTAGATGGAAGCCAGTAGTGTTTCTCACAGCCTAATAAATTAAAATTGCATTCACAGCAATTCAGTCACTCAGAAGCACAAAACAAAAGCAAATTACCACATATTTTATCTCATAATTATTTCAGGGGGCATATGTAATGGGTGGGGGCACTTACACAAGCATAAATGGACAGCTGGCCAAGCCATACATTATGTTAGAGAGAGAAACCCATGAAGAGCTTCATTTGTCAAGGCAAACATAGCTTAAAATGCTTTAGAAATGGTAAGAACAGTGATCAACATGTCCCACAGCATCTTAATGTAGTCCTTTTTCTTCCAAAGGCTGCAGAACCACTGCTTTGCTTTAGAAAAGTTGTAGCATGATGACAAGTCAAGTCTCAGAGCAAACTCAAGACTTTAAACTTGACCTTGACATTATCTGATCTGAAGTATAAAAACCCTGTGTTCAAAAGCCTCTCCTATGGAGTTTACTATTTTCAGCAACTAAATCCAAATGGTTTGCAGATATCATTCAATTTTTCTTTTTTCTTGAGAGTCCTTCAAAGCAGTGAAATTGCTGTATTGCTAAACCACTTGATCAATGTCAAGGTCATGTGTTTGTTTGAGGATCTCGACAGACTGCAAAAAACATTTGAGATAAATGCATCACCGTGACTGGGCTCTGTACCTTTTTACCACAGAGACACTAAGGCCTATCTAGCTATTCAAAACATGTATTTATGACCCGTTTGCTTCATTTGAAGCCTCATTCTATAAAGTCCCTGATTATTAAGGTTGGAGTTTTCCTACCTAGCAGCTCTGAACAGAGATCTTTCCAGGACATGTTGGTCCAGTTCCTGGCATTTGTTGATCATTTCCTTTGCCAAAGTGATGCAAAGTATCTCTTGTCCTAGAAACCCGTTCCTGGGAGAGTCAGGAGGGATGGACTGGAGGACTGTCAAGGACTGGCTGTCCTACAGGTTACCACAAGATGAGGGCATGCGGTAATTACACAATAAAGTAACTGCCTGTGAAAGATTATAGCCAGACAGAGAGGCATAGGGTTTTCCTTATAAATCTTTAGGAGCTGTTCTGTTTCCATTTACTGTTTCAGCTAATGGCCACAAGAATTTTGTCAATTTGCTGCATCGGGTATGTCAGTGCTTATTTGACTTTCCTAACCATGCTTCTCCTATTAATGCTCACTGGAAGTGTTCGAGAAACAAGTAAATGAGCCCTAGATCCGTTACAATCTGTTGTAATCATAGAATCATAGAATCATTACGGATCGGAAGGGACCTCGAAAGATCATCTAGTCCAATCCGCCTGCAACAGCAGGATCACCTAAACCAAGTCACACAGGAACCTGTCCAGTCGGGTCTTGAACATCTCCAGAGAAGGAGACTCCACAACCCCCCTGGGCAGCCTGTTCCAGTGCTCTGTCACCCTCACCGTGAAGAAGTTCCTTCTCAGGTTGATGTGGAACCTCCTATGTTTCAGCTTACAACCATTGCCCCTTGTCCTATCACTACATGACACCGAGAACAGCCCAGTGCCATCCTCCTGACACCCACCCCTCAAATATTTGTAGACATTAATGAGGTCACCCCTCANGGGGTGTCGGCGACACCACCCAGCTTTGTGTCATCAGCAAACTTGCTGACAGTGCATGCCAATCCCTCATCCAAGTCATCAATGAATAGATTGAACAGGACCGGTCCCAGCACCGATCCCTGGGGCACTCCACTAGATACAGGCCTCCAACTAGACTCTGTCCCATTGACCACCACTCTCTGACTTCTACCCTGTAGCCAGTTTACAATCCACCTCACTACCCAAAAATCTAGGCCACACTGCCTCAGTTTGTCTGCAAGGATGCTGTGAGAGACCGTGTCAAATGCCTTTCTTAAGTCAAGATAGATGACATCCACGGCTCTGCCCTCATCCATCCACCTGGTTACACCCTCATCAAAGGCTATCAGGTTGGTCAAGCATGACAAAATGCTCATTAATATACAAACTTCTATAGGTGAATGATCGGTAAATCAAAGTACACAAATAGACCATGAGAAAAAGCTGCAAATAGTTTGTACCAGCTCTGACACTGACTGCTGTCCTTGCAGTTGCCTACTGTGGTCAGATTTTGGCTGTACCGTTGCCTCCTCTTTCTGAGAGCAGCTTGAGAACTTTCACATCAATAAAAAAATACAACCTACTTCAACAGCAGAGGAAAACTACAATAAGAAATGACATCTAGCACTTCCTCTTCTCTGCAGCCCAGGAAGGCTACAGCAAGAATGAAGCCTCAGGGAACAGATGCCCTTGGTCTTGCAGTTTCACAAGAAAAATCACAGGAAAAATGAAAAGGTGAATGTCCCTCCCCACTTCATTCCTTCCCTTCACTCTAATATCTGAGCTGATGTTATATTGCCTGGAATATCTCTTTGGTCAGTCTGGCTGAACTGTCCCAGCCCACCTCTCAACCTACTGTTGGGGGAGAATATTTGGAATTAAAAAACACAAACCCACAGCCTCAGTGCCGTGTGAGCCCTGCTCAGCAGTGGCCAAAACACTACACCGTGGTGTTAGCTACACCCCTCCAGCTACCACCACAAACACAACTCTGTGAGAGATGTCATGGGGAGGATCAACTCCATCCTAGCTAAACCAATGAGACCGCTATTTGATTTCCCTTAAAGATGTCAATTACAAGCTACTTATTAAAAATATCACTTACACTCTGGAGGAAGTCGCTGGGAAGCTACTGTTTCTGACAGCATATTTATCAACAGGGAAAATAATATGATAAAAGAAGGGTTGAAAGAAGTCTATTTAAAGCAAGTCAGTGTGACTAGATAGAAAAAATACTTTCATGTTCTGATAAGCAATAGAAATTTAACAGAATTTATAAACCATATATGTGGCCTTTCACTAACACATAAATGCAAGTAGAGGTCTAATACAACCCTATTTACTCCCCTCCCATCTCACTTTCATAAATGTAAAAAGCACTGACAGCCAAGTAAAAACAATGCATTACTTCAAGAGTCTTTAAAGAAACTGAATTATTGTTATGCAGTAGCATTTATACAGCCTGACACCGTGCTATATCTTCTTTTTATAGAACACACATGAATTTTTCAAAGAAGCATGAGAGCCTTGGCCACAGTAGTGAACAGCCTTTTCTGAACTAAGTCACATAAGGAGACATGGGCAGGCATTAGAGCTGCTGAGAATGTTTTACTTTCAAACACACGTAGGTATGTGAACAAAATCTACACTCACCCACCTTCTGCGAACGGATTTTTTCTAATACATGCTAATAGCCAGCTGCAATGCCAAATCAAATGCAGATGAACTTCTCTCATTTGTTAGGCTGTGTATTTTGGAAAATCAAGTTTTAAAAAGCAGACATGTGACCTACTGTTAACAGATCACATTCCAAAAAGGTGCAAAACAGAGTCTGGCTACTGACAAAACTATTAAAGCATAAAAATTGTTTTCAAGGAATAACCACAGACAATTTCTACAAGGCAGAATTTCTACAAATGGCGACTGTCTTTCTTATTTTCTGGGTCTTTAATGTATCTGTAGCACTGCTTAGCTTCCCCACTGAAAAAGCAACGTGGGGGTAGGAGGTGGCCGCTCCTAATGTTTCAGTTTCTTCTATTTCTCCTCACACTTCTTACCTTACAGCCGCGATTGCTTGAGTGGCTCATGGGAACATGGTGTCCAGTCAATTTCAGCCCAAGTGGCAAGTTCTTCAGAGTGCCTTAGTCATTCACAAACAATCCAGTGTCACATGGGGAGGGATTACCTCCTGCAAGACTAGAGCTATATCATGAAAACACTGACAGCTTTTTTATTGTCAGTGGAACAAGTGGGTGCTACCACAATAAATCTCTCTTTCTTAAACACAGGCGAATAAAAAAACCTAATGAATAGCTTCATCAAAGCTCTCTAGGATGAAAGCTGAACAAAAAGATAAGAAATGCTACTCCAACAGAGTTTAATATTAAGGCCATCGTTTGGGTACGTGTAAACACCCAAATGCGAAGGCAGGTCGATATTCTGCTGACATAAAACACGGCATGATGGAAACGTACGTACACATTATCGCTTCACTGGTTTTCATTTATTTTTAAGGAAAACGTGAAGGATATTGAACAGGATAAGTGAATGCTGTGGAACCCTCTGACAATTAGATAATACTACAAGATCTTTCCAATTTATTCTTTATGGAAAAATCAAGATGATGGACATCACTGAACATCAGTAATCCTGCAAAGCAATGGCTCTGGATATCTATTTCTCTCTCTTTCGTACACAGGTAACGATGATGCTCTGAAGATCACAATCCAAGGCAGTCAATTCACACAGCAATTATGTTCGAAATAGCCAGCAGAATAATAGGATGAAAGAAGCTGTAAAAGGTGATACGAGGGAATGAAAGCACAGGTAGAACAAGGAATCACATGAGAATGTGAGCAGAAATCTAGAAAAATAAAATTAAACTGCCACTCCAAAACGAAATGTGGAGTGTGTTGGGGCTGGATTATGGTGAAGTCACACCCTGAACCCAGGGTTTCTCAGTTCCTGTAGAATCCAAAGCTCGAGGCTGAGATACAGCTTCTCTGGTCACACACAAACATCAACCGAAGCTTATCTCCATGGCTGGGAAATTCATTTTCCCTTTTACCAATGCACATTGTCTGAAGTCTCTACTGGAATTAGCTGCTGCTAATCGTACTCCTAAACTGACAAAGTTCACAGCAATCATCTGCTGTCTCTTAGTTGCTATTATACTAGGAAAGTACTTCTAGCACTCCATGGTGCTGCTTGGATATAGCTGTGGGACTTACTGTGTCTAACACCGCTGAAAATGCTCTGCAAGCAGAGCTAGCCATGAAGGAACACACACCATTACTGAATTTTGTGCAGCCAGAAATATTTACAGACTTACTGAAAAAATAATAAAGCCTACATTTGAAATTAGACAGGAAACGGACACATCATGGAGGTAAAAGCCCCCATGAAGTCAAGGCAGTGTCATAGAGACTGCTACAACAGGAACAGGAGCTCTGGACGCCAGCCAGAGTAGTCCTTTGTTGTCTGAGAGCTCACAAAACATTAACGTATTCTAATGATCTACTTTTAAAAGAATATGATAATGATGTGCAATATAACCACAAGATTAAAAGCTGAGGGAAAGCAGTAACAGCCATTGAACCAATCTAACACTGGGAGAGGGCTTTAAGTTTATTCTAAGTGTGAAGTGTAAACATTCTTTCCTTGCTCCACACAGTTCCCATGTCTCAGCAGTGGGAGATAATTCCAAATGAAAAATCTTGCAGAAAATTCTGATTGTGAGGACTTGTGAGACCTGTGTCCTTTCAGTCCTTGTCTGCTGAGGAATGTAACTCAATCCAGACATTTTTACAGCTTGTGCAAACACCAGATGTCGTTATGGAGAGAACGTTTATTCTACACAATGGCTGGGTCATACACCTTCTTCCCCAGCTGTGTTCTACCAATTGCCATTGTCTTACTTCATTTGGAAGTTATATGATTGGTTAGTTCTATTCTTTTCACTACAGGCAATAGCACAATAGCTTACAGAAGTTCATACAACAGCTTGCTTCAGAATGTATCTACTCAGCTCATCTGGTTCTATCCTTGTTGTAAGCTACACTCCATTTTTGCAATGTCCTGCTCCTTATCTGTATTCAAGGCTTAACAATCCCTTCAGTCTCACTGAACAGTATTGACCAGCTTTCTGAGACCACCACATCCACATCTGCTATTACTCTTCTTGTTGCTAAAACTTTAAAGATTATGGCTAACTGAATAAACTACTAAAAACAGACACCTGGATCATCTAACATAAGTTTCTGTAAGAGATAATGTAACAATCCATTCCATGTCAAGTTTACTATGGGAAGGCCAGAGAACTGAGTATCTGCGTGTTGTTGACAGTGGAATTTTAAGTCAATCAAACCTACAAGGCAGAGAAATTTAAGAGATTATGAAGGGTGAATGCATAAGCATGTCTGAAGGAAAGTTATTAAAATCATAAAATATCTGCCATAATAGCCTGATAAATGAGCTTTCATGCATTCTACTCAGGATTCACTGCATTACAATATGCTTTTTTTATTACCAGATGTAAATGAATTGACCTTGAGCATAAACTCATGATTCTTTACACAAAGACTCCGTTTATTCAGTAGTATCAGTGGAACAAATTTTCTTCTAATGCACAAGCCAGCAAAGGAAACTAAAGCACTTTTGCACAGCCCTGTTCTTACCAGTAAGCTGAGTCTACCTTACCTTTATTTTCTATTTGTAGTCTGTGCATGACTTTTCAGATACACATGGTCATCACATTACAATCACTTTTACAGAGACTATAAAGAGGAAAATTTACATACAGTTTACAAAAATAGTTACTTTTCACTTTGTTGCAGTATCTCTTCCTTTGACACGAGATCTTATTTGGGTAGAATTTATGTACCTTACTGCTTGCTGTACATTCCTTAGTAACTAACATAGCCTAGAGGAAGAGACTTGTTTTCATGTCTTTGAGACTTACACCATCAGAAGCTGCAACATTACACTGACACCAAGACCTGAGAATTCAATTCTCAGTCAACTTGAAAAAGCAACTTTTGTCTTCACTGTCATTTTTATGTCTCCACTTAAGAAATAGTCACACAGTATCACAGTATTACCAAGGTCGGAAGAGACCTCATAGTCCAGTCATTGCACAACTGATGCTTAATTAGCAGAAGGCTAATAAACTGAAGCAAACCAGGGAGTGATTATCTTGACTATCCTCTTATGGGTTTAACAGGTGAAAACAACAAAGACTCCATTTCCCACTACATTCCCCAATACACAAACTGAATGGGCAGCCACACAAGGATAAATGTGAGAGACAACAAGCTCTTTCAAACGTCTCAGCTCTGTAAACATGGCCTCAGGGGATGCCATGGGACTCGCATAATCACAGAATCATTCAGGTTGAAAAAACCCTTGGGATCATCCAGTCCAGCCATCAACCCTACTCTACAAGTTTGCTCCTAAACCAGAGCCCCTTTCTCTGGCGACATTTAAAACCCACTTGGTCTCTTCTAACCCTGACTGACTGTATGACTTGATCTAGGTGATCATGCCGTGGCAGGGGGATTGGACTAGGTGATCTTTCGAGGGCCATTCCAATCCCTAATGATTCTATGTCTCTGTACTACTTGGTCTAAGTGATCCTGCTATGGCAGGGAGATTGGACTAGATGATATTTCAAGGTCCATTCCGATCCCTAATGAAGCCCTCCCCTCCAGTTCTGCCACCAATTACCTGTGAGAAAAGACCAGCACCAACATCTCTACAATGTCCTTTCAGATCATAGAATAGAATCATAGAACCCTCAAATCATTCAAGTTGGAAAAGACCTTTGTGATCATCGAGTGCAACCATCAATCTTACTCTACAAGTTCTCTTCTAAAGCTCCCTACTAAAAAAACCAAATCAAACACATTTTCCTACTCAAATATATTAATCTGCAGAGGTGCTGATTGGCTGAGCCCAGGAGGGTTTCTGTCTGGAGCTGGGGAGAGTGTTCTGATTTCTCAGAACTTCTCACAGGTACCATTTACTGCCATTTACCAGACCCCTGCCTGGCTCAAACCACAACACAAGCTCACTGTGCCTGGTAACTTCATTTTTGTGGATGCAGGCTGAGCTCATTCTCAAACCAACCACACACTGCTTCAGAGACAGAAAGACAAACATCTTAAAAGGCCATCTTTGGTGGCCTTTGTGGCTCAGGATACTGCTTCCACCAAAAACTTTCACTGTGTCAGTGCTAAAAATTCATAGAATCATTATTACGGATCGGAAGGGACCTCGAAAGATCATCTAGTCCAATCCGCCTGCAACAGCAGGATCACCTAAACCAAGTCACACAGGAACCCGTCCAGTCGGGTCTTGAACATCTCCAGAGAAGGAGACTCCACAACCCCCCCGGGCAGCCTGTTCCAGTGCTCTGTCACCCTCACTGTGACTGTGAAGAAGTTCCTTCTCAGGTTGATGTGGAACCTCCTATGTTCCAGCTTACAACCATTGCCCCTTGTCCTATCACTACCTGACACCGAGAACAGCCCAGTGCCATCGTCCTGACACCCACCCCTCAAATATTTGTAGACATTAATGAGGTCACCCCTCAGTCTCCTCTTCTCCAAGCTAAAGAGACCCAGCTCCCTCAACCTCTCCTCATAAGGGAGGTGTTCCACCTCTCTTATCATCTTTGTTGCCCTACGCTGAACTCTCTCCAGCAGCTCCACATCCCTCTTGTACTGAGGGGCCCAGAACTGGACACAATACTCCAGGTGTGGTCTCTCCAGGGCAGAGTAGAGGGGGAGAAGAACCTCTCTTGATCTGCTAACCACCCCTCTTCTAATCCACCCCAGGATGCTGTTGGCCTTCTTGGCCACAAGAGCACATTGCTGGCTCATAGTCATCTTGTTGTCCACCAGGACCCCCAAGTCCCTTTCCCCTACACTACACTCCAACAGGTCAGTCCCCAGCCTATACTGGTACCTAGGGTTGTTCTTGCCCAAATGCAAGACTCTGCACTTACTCTTGTTATAGCTCATTAGATTTTTCTCTGCCCAGTTCTCCAGCCTGTCCAGATCTCACTGAAATTGTCGAACATGGAGAGACAAAACTACAAAGGTTTAGGAAAAAATTCAACAAAAAGAAAGAAAACCATTAACATCTAGAAGAATTTTTTTAAAAAAAAGCTTGCAGACGTGTACAGACAAGTGTGTGGAATATCTGACTGAAATAGTCAGAGACATAACGATATCGTTTCAGACATATCACTTTGCATTCAGGAACTGTGCCCTAATGCAGGTGCTCTTGACACATCCTCTTCTAATTTGCTGGTGGTACTAATCTGTGTTTGGAATAAGGCCACATATTCTGTATGAAGGAACTTTCTGATCTTCTGCATTTATTACAGCTGTAGACATGGCAGTTTATACCTGATCTTGATTACCACTTGTTATTTATGCAGTACTAAACAGAATCTTCCCCAGAAGCTGCCACGACAGTCATGCCTAACATTGCTTAATGCTGCAACAGGATTCTTGCGTGCTGTCTCCATCTACATAGAAATTTGATGCTTAGTGGAAACAGGAAGAATAATCTGGAAAGTAAATAAGGGAGCTGTCAACTGTAATTACTGCCTACATGAAACATAAAAGCTGTTTAGGCAACTCAACCCCCCTCCTGTTTTGGGGTTTTTTTTTTTGTTTTTTTAGGAAAACTACAGGCTTATGTTTAAATTACAGATATAATTCCTTAAACAGTCTCCTCCTCTTACAATTAAGGAAGAGGCAGAAAACTAACAACAAGATTTTTCTGTCTACAGCTTCAACTTGAGCTTACACCTCTTAATGAAAGTTGTAAACACAAGATCTTTGCTTTTCAGTTTTATGAGCGCATGACATTTGAGCATCAGTGTAGGACCTCTCAATATTCAACAGATCTTGTTATTACTTTCAAAACCTTGCAAAGCTCTACTCTTGTATTAACTCCATTCACTTCTTCGTAGTTACTCTGGATTTACCAAGACTGGAAAACAGTCTCTGAGGTGTATTGTTAGAAGTAGAGCTTCTTTGACCTTGGAAAGATCAGATGTGAAAATCAAACACTAGTTCGTTTTGCATCCTATCAGGGCCACATCTTGGCAACTTTCACAGAACAACCTTTCAGAAATTTCACTTATTTTCTATACAGTATATTGAAAAGCTATTTAAAATATTTTATTGTGGGCCCAGTGGTAAAAGTGTACGCCTTTTCAAGACAATATATTGCAATGCAGCTTGCTTATAAAAATACTACATTTCTGTTTTGGAATCATAACATCAGGCAATCCTGATTCTCTGAGAGTTTTTCCCTTCTTTATGAGACCACTCTTATATGCATATAATGATGTATTTACACACATGTGCTTGCTGAAAAGATTTAAAATATTTAAGGCATATATGAAAGAACTTATTCTTAAAAAGTGTGTCCTAAAGAAGGATTAGCAAGGAGTTCGATCAACTGCAGTCACAGAGAGTGCTTCCGAGAAATTATTCCATTTTATAGAGACTTTTAAAAACATTAGTAGCTTGCCAGTAAACTGCACATTTTTGAAAGCTTTATTTCAGTAAATCACATTATCTGCTTTCCTTTCAATTTCATTTTTGTGGAAACAGATGAAGAATAGCAGATACTGAGTGGTAAGGAACCTAGGCAGACAGACTTTATTCTAAACTTGTCTTTTGAATCTATAGCAAGGCTCTTAATCCAGAATCTGTATGCATGTGAGAATCTCTGACAGTGTCGGGAGTAGTAGCTACTGCTCTCTAAAAATCAGCTGCAAAGCAGGAATTATTTTGCTTCAGTATGTACACTATCTTAAAAGGAGCCTTTATTCTTATTAAGAGGAAGAGGGCCCCAAATAAAATGTTATTATTTCCTTTCTCCACCACATCCAAACACATCAACACATGATATATATGGAATATACACATTTCATAATGGCTTACTTGCAGCATATGTCATGCTACTACTCTAATTTACTGACTGTAAAGCAGTTACAAGTTTTATTTCAGAATATAAACAGTAATACTCAAAAAACTCAGACCTGATATTGCAGGAATCATTAAGTTTCCCAGAATGGAGGGTGTGGCCAGAGGCACATCATACCAATTCATCCTAGGTTAATTGAACTTAATAATACAAGTCAAAGGAGTGATTATGGACCATCAATATCAGCTTGACTTGTATGATTTTTTGTGTAACTTGGCCTCACCTCAACAGCTGGGCATTTTCATACATAGATTTGGACATGTTCCTTCAGTACAATGAAACGTGTTTGGGATCAAGTTTTCACTCTCATTCATTCTCGTTCAGACCTTCAGTTTCAACTGAACAATATTAAGATCTTGACAATTTGGCTAAGACAAATGTGTGAAACGTAAGCACTGCCCACTGTGGATGAACAGCAGAAGAAAATGACAAAGTCACCAAAACTCTTTGCTACATGGTAGTGTACAGCCAAGACCTGTAAAACCATAGGAAGATGATACTACTGCCTTGCTGTCCAAGAGCTGAGACCAAAAAGACGTAAGTTAGGGTAAACCTGCAGATGAAGAAAGACCTTAATGTCTAGTTACTGGGTTTTTAGGTTGAAGAAAATCAGCAAGTAGGCCAAATATTTTTATACCATAAAATAAAAACTAAAGTATTTTACTAGAAGACAATGTACCATCAGACACATTCCTGATGTATTAAAGTCATGGGAGATAATCCCCACAAACTCTAAGTCAAACTGTATGCCTAGATGTTAGTTTCCTTCTCTGCTGACTATTCTAAAA